>JBBBDQ010000601.1:555000-750000 GCA_037127315.1 Ascarosepion bandense
AGATTGGAAAAGAGAAAGCCGCAAACCACATCCTAAACAGGGAACAAGGGATAAGCCTCTTACCCTGTTCAATAGACGTGGGTGGAGAGTGAACCGGGCGATAGATTAGTCAATCTACTACAATTGAAAAAAAAAAAGAAAAGTGAAAAGATTGGAAAAGAGAAAACCGGAAACCACATCCTCAACAGTGAACAGGGGATGAGTCTCTTCACCTGTTCAATAGCCGTGGGTGGAGTGTGAACCGGGCGATAGGTTAGTCTATCTACTCCAACTGAAAAAAAAAATAAAGGAGTGAAAAGATTGGAAAATAGAAAGCCGGAAAGCACATTCTAAACAGGGAACAAGCCTCTTTACCTGTTCAATAGACGTGGGTGGAGTGTGAACCGGGCGATAGATTAGTGTATCTACTCCAATTGAAAAAAAATAAATAAATAAAGGAGTGAAAAGATTGGAAAAGAGAAACCCGGAAAGCACATTCTAAACAGGGAACAAGGGATAAGCCTCTTTACCTGTTCAATAGATGTGGGTGGAGTGTGAACCGGGCGATAGATTAGTCTATCTACTCCAACTGAAAAAAAATAAATAAATAAATAAAGGAGTGAAAAGATTGGAAAAGAGAAAGCCGCAAACCACATCCTAAACAGGGAACAAGGGATAAGCCTCTTTACCTGTTCAATAGACGTGGGTGGAGTGTGAACCGGGCGATAGATTAGTTTATCTATTCCAACTGAAAAAAAAAATACAGGAGTGAAAAGATTGGAAAAGAGAAAGCCGCAAACAACATCCTCAACAGGGAAATAACTGTTCAATAGATGTGGGTGGAGTGTGAACCGGGCGATAGATTACTATCTACTCCAAATGAAAAAACAAAATAAATAAATAAATAAATAAAGGAGTGAAAAGATTGTAAAATCCTAAACAGGGAACAAGGGATAAGCCTCTTTACCTGTTCACATAGACGTGGGTGGAGTGTGAACCGGGCGTGGAGTGTGAACCGGGTGATAGATTAGTCTATCTACTCCAATTGAATAAAGAAAATAAATAAATGAATAAAGGAGTGAAACGATTGGAAATGAGAAAGCCGGAAACCACATCCTAAACAGGGAACAACGGATGATCCTCTTCACCTGTTCAATAGATATGGGTGGAGTGTGAACCGGGCAATATTTTGATCTATCTACTCCAATTAAAAAAAGTTACAGCTGTTGAGCTAACTAAGTTTTAACTTAGTTAAAGTCCAATCAAAGAAATGTCTTAAAAATAAATAAATACAAAATCATTACTTTTACTAAAATTTCAAATAAATTTAACCAACCTGACCGCACATGCTTCACAGCCAGTTGACAAAAAAAGAAAAATGGTTATTTTATCTAGTGTCCAGAGGAATGGGTTTGAAAGTTAGGTTAAAAATTCAACTAGCTACCCGGAAGTGACTTGGCTAAAACGAATACACGGAACAAGGAATTTAACAGAGGATTTAAGACCAACCAAAGAGATTTCTTAAAAGAAGAAAAAAAACAAAAAAAAAAAATACGCAAACACTCGTTTAAAATAAGACAAAAATAAATAAATACAAAATCATTACTTTTACTAAAATTTCAAATAAATCTAACCAACCTGACGGCACATGCTTCACTGCCAGTTGTTTGCTTTCCTAGAGTAAATTCAACCAACACTAAAACCATCTACAAAATCAAAACTTCAACCACGAGTCATGTTCTTAAATAGCCAAGAATAATCGAGACATTCATATGGTTGTCATTCACGGCGTTCAAACAGGTCAGATATATATACACTCTTAGCTATTATACGGAAATTTACAAAACTGGCATTAACCGATATATTTGAATTTTATTTTTTTAATGAATAATCTTATTTGATTGGTTAGTCTGTTTTTAGAATTATAAATTCAAATGTGTCGGTTAATTCCAGATTCGTAAATTATCTTTTATTTTCGTAATATTGTTTTCGGTTGCGTCTGTTTACATTAGGTACAATCTGAACAGATATAAATTGTTCTATAAAAAAGATCAGGAGAACAACTATTTAAAGCTTAAATTGATTCTTTTCTGCTATAGTCTAGTGGTAGGACACGCCAGATGACGGCATCTCGCTTGTTTCGGAGTATATAGGATCGATTCTTATTGGAAAAAAGATATATTTGAAAATACGATTACTCGAACAATTTAGGCCGGTGGAAATTATAAAATATATGGTTTTATTATAAAAACAGACTATCCACACTAATACGAGTATCCATTAAATAATAATATTAAAACAAATAAATTCAAGCTTTTAGCTATATACAAACATTTTCTTATGGCTTTGAGCGAAAGAAGCTTGTAGATCTTAGCAATGACCATAAGTATTGTCTTTTGAAACTTGTGAAAACGGGGTTCAAAATCACAAACGAATAAGTGTATAAAATAACAGAAATAAATACAAAGAGGACTTTCCACAACAGTAACGGATAAAATAGGTATCGTATGTAACTCCAAAATAAAATAATGTTTTTATGAGAATGTTCACATTCCTAACTAACTCAAATAATATACTAAAAAGAAAACCTCTATAATTACTAGAAGTAGTAATAACAGCTATGAATTTGAGAAACCTCTTTTCCTGAAAATTGTTTTAAGGGAACGATTTTATAGAGTTCAACTGAGAGCAGCCCTAGTTTCTTGATCAATGAATGCCAAATGGTTTTTTGTAAGGAATAGGAAAATATTCGCTATTCCCATTTGGTTCTCATTTCCTCAGTGTTGACGGAATGTTAAATTATTCATTTCTTTTTTAGAAACTTTTATATTGCCTCATAGCACTCATATTCTATTCTCGGCATCTTTTTGTTAAACAATGTTCCTACTGATTATAATCTTCTCTTTGTCTGTAAGGAAATGGCCTAGCATTTCCTGATCTATAGTAGAATTGGTATTTCATAACACACCATTCACTTTGCAAAACGAAACTTTCCTGTCTCTTTACACTTATTTTACTTATTAGAAATATATTTTTCCAATGTGATTTTTGATCTCACATTTCGATCATATGTTCTCAACAGGTGTTTACTCGTGCAACCAGACTGGCAACTGGGTTCCACCCATTCACAGTTAGGTTAGCCAAATGCAGACGACAATTCTACTCCTACAGCTTCTTCTCTCGCACTTCCCGCCTGTGGAACCAGCTCCCGTATTCTTGCTTTCCTGACGGCTACAACCTCCAGAAATTTAAATGCAAAGTCAATACTCATCTACTAACCACTGGACTCTAGCTCTCTCCCCACCCCTGTATAACCTTCCCTTTCTCTCCACTTATGTATCTGTCATCGCACCTGCTTTCTCGGCTTTCTATTGTTCCTTTCTAACTAATTTGTACTCCTCACTCTTTACCAATTAATCTTTTTACATTTATGTTGCCCCCACATCAGTGGCGTTTCCGCCTTGCTCGGGGTGAAATGATTAAAAAAAATGTTAAAATACACCTAGGCAATTAAACATTAAAGCGAATTGTCCAACATCACTACATTATATATATATATATATATATATATATATATATATATATATATAGGTAGATATAACAAAGTAATTCAGTTCTGTTTTTTTTTTTTTATTTCTGACAAATTCTCTTTATGTCTTGATAACTTGCTACTTCTTTTTCTAAACTTTTATCTGCTATTCAGATCCACCTTGGATAGCGAGAATACCACGAGAAACCTATCTGATTATCAAATAAGTTTTAAGGAAGTTATAACTTACTAGGAAACTTAAAAAAGAAACAGTTGATTTCATGTAACACATAAAGAGGTAAAGAGCATAGAGTATTTACCAGGACTTGATGTTATGAGTAAATAGATACAATGCGTTTTCTTTATTCGAGATAACTCTTGAAACTCTCTCTAGGAGTTGTTGGATACAGAACAGTCAGTCAGTTAAGCACCATACGTGATACACACTTGGGCGATCATGTCTCGAAAGAGACATGACTGACTGGGCAGAAGATTATCACTCAGTAGGTTGCCATTGCTTTCTGCGGTAGACTGGTTGCCAGCCACGGCTATAGAACCCAATCTGTCCTGTTATTTAACCCATAACTGGAGGGAAGAAACGGATTAAAACATTTTGCCAATGGTATTTGCTCGTAAGTGAATGCAATGAATTCAGCCGGAATTCGAACTCGGCACTCCGATCTCTCGTTGCGAGCCGATATCCAATGCACCACAACGCACATCCATACAGAACAGACAAAAATGAAACTTTCCATTGCCTGCAGATATTTAAACATTCTGATATTAAACATTAAGAAAACGTATATTTTATCAAGTACACAAGGAAAACTAAAATGTTTGATTTTGCATAAACATATATAAAATCACGCTCTGCTACCCCATCATTTTTTCGATGAAAAGCGATCAGAAGCGCTGCACTGGATGGTTCCAACACTTCAGACATTTCTCAATACTATATACCACGCTACGCCTGAGTAGTCAAAGCATCCGTATTAAACTTGAGTTCTTCAAGTCGACTGTTATATTATCTATCTTCTTTACCCTCATGCACGCTCTTTTCCAAACGCCTTTTCTTTCAGTAATCTCACCTATTTCACGAAATGTTGCTTTTTTTTACTAATTCACTGAGGTGGCTCACAAGCCTTATATTTGGTAATATTTTGTAAAACATATTTTATTAGTTGTATATTGTAATTTATAATTATATAAATTAGCAAATCAAATCATGAATTACAATATGCATGTTATAAAAATTATCTCTTACCAAATATCACCCAGGATAAGGCTTCAGAGCCACTGAAATTAGTTTATTATATTGTCTTTGGAAAAACGAAAGGCGTTACCTTTTAATATATACTAGCTTTATAGCCCGGCGTTGCTCGGGTGTAATGAAAGCTTTAAAACTAATCCATGGTGGTCCTGGAGCTCAGACTCTTTGGACGTTGGCACGAAAGACTAAAAAGCAATAGTTGTTTCCAGTTAAAGCGAAACCGTAGACTGAAAGAATAATGAATGAATGTAAGTCAAATTTTGATTTCCTGCTATCGATTTCAAATAAGTTGTTTTCGTCGTAAACTGAATTTTGAAGGCTAAATAAGTCCTCTGAGTAAATGGTATCATGGCTGAGGCTAAGAACTACAATTTTATATATATATATATATTATCGATTTTCTGCACTATTGTAAGAACTGCAACCTTGAAACTTCTGAATATCGTTTCTTATGTCTTTGTCTATGAGTGTATTAGATTTGATTAAAATCGGACCACTCCTTCTATAACCCGATATTTTCAATTATCGATTTTCGATATTTATCGGGGGTACCTCGACACGAAACCTAGCTACGAACACTCACAGACGCTTATAGTACAACTATCGGTTCAGCCGTCTCGGAGTCTATAGGTAACGGACAAAACACACACACACATAGACACACAAACAAAGTTCCATTCATAAATAAGTTTAGATATGGCACCAAACCCATTCAGAAATTGTTTGTCAGCTGCATAAATTGCTTTCTCAGGACAATAGCTACAAATGCCTTCCAGTGAATGATGCCTGTAGGTCGTATTTTTTTTAACCTCGCGAACTAGCACTACAGTAACACAATGTAGTGTACCAAACTACCTCAGTCGAGAACTTTGAACAATAACAACAACAAAATTTGACAGGACTCGAAGAGAAATCAAAAGAATAATCAAAATGTGGATGTTCAACACTACTGCAACATAAGGTTAGTAAAGATACTACTGACATTACTGGTAAGAGTAATAACAGTACACGTTTTAAGAGATTGATTTTGTAAATTCTAACCGACTGTGGTACCGTCTTATTTGCCAATTAACACCGAATATTTCACTTTAAGAAAACTTTTAATAATCACATTGCTGTACTGCTTTTTTTTTTATTATTGGCCAATTAGTCATAATTTTGGATATTAGATGACGTCTTTTGTACTCTTTTTTCCGTACAGAAAGTAAATGCATAATTAATTCATATTTTTTTATTTAATATAATACAAACTAATGCCTATTCTACGCTTCTTTACACATTTAATCAATTTGTGAGTATGTACAATAGAGAAAATGGATTTCTAACGAGTTAATGGTTTATAAGACTGGAGCCATTTTTTTTAATTCAGTAAACTTTATTTTACTATAAAATAATAACATTATATTCATGTACAAAATATTTCTTAAATTAACGCAAACTATAAAGTTACAAATATTATACATACGTTATTACACTTTCAATTTTGAAGAAAATGTTTTCAGATGTAATGAGATTGACTCATTAAACGAATAATGTTCCTTTATATTTTTTCAGTTTATGTTTTAGACCGAGATATATTTTGTTTTTTTTCAAAGGCGGGTAATGAAAAGATGACGACTCGGGAAATTCAACTTGAACGATTTCGATAGATTTTCTTATTTACTTTTTATAAAACATATACGTTTACAATTTTTCGCTTGCAGTAAACAAAGTCCATGTATTTGCTTTATTCCTAACACTCGCAGTCTGATTTAGTGCAGATGTTTCCTTGTAAATAACGACTTTTCTAATCACAACTGTTATTTTTTTATCAATTTCCACCATCTTAATTTTCGTTGAATCTCTTTCATTCATAATAACATGATGAAACCCCACACATACTCATGCATAAGTACGTAAGAACAATATATTTTGTACGTAGTTAAATCAATAAGTTCAGAGCCTGTCAACGGAAAAGTAGGATTATTTCATGCAATAAAATATTTATTAAAAATCACTTTGTCAATTCTAATTATCTCTTTAAGAATTTTAATGCGGATTGTTATTATATAAAAAAGCGAAAATATATGAGACAAATCCCTCATTTAACGAGTCATCTTCATAGAAATATGCATATTCATTTTACTCGATATGCATTAAGTAGATGTAGAGACTGGGCTCTTACCTTCGATTACAGCTAATTTAAAAGAAAGACGATTTTTTTCTATCGTCACTTCTGTCTAATATGTAGGCCATCTTTCCTTATCACGAATGTCAGGAATTACAGACTTATCTGATTGTAGGTAAGATACATCTTCTTCTTAAGAAACCTGGCATGGCGGACACACATAATCTCGCTGATGACCTTGAACGGGATCTACACTCTGTGGTGAATTGGGGCAAGAAGTGGCTTGTCAACTTCAATGCGTCCAAGACCAAGCTGTTGTCTGTCAACCATCACAGGCAACCTCTCCTGTCTCCCATAAGCATGGACCAAGCCATTCTCCCTGAGTGCAATACACTGCGCCTCCTCGGCCTTACCCTCTCTTCTGATGTCAAATGGAACCGCTACATCGAATCCATAGCTAAATCCACTGCTAAGAAGGTTGGGTCACTGTGTCGATCCAGGACGTTCTTTCCGCCTGAATCCATCCTGCATATATACAAGTCTACCATTCGACCCTGCATGGAATAATGCTGCCATTTATGGTCAGGCGCCTCTGCCGCTCACCTCAGTGTTCTCGACAGGCTCTAAAGGAGAGTTAGTAACGTAATAGGTGCTCACTTGGCGGCTCGACTACAGCCACTCTCCACCGACGAAATGTGGCCTGCCTGTGTCTGTTCTATAAGTACTTTCATGGCTTCTGCTCAGACGAACTTAACTCACTGGCGCCTCCTCAACAGGTGTTTACTCGTGCAACCAGAATGACAACTGGGTCCCACCCATTCACAGTTAGGTTAGCCAAATACAGACGACAACTCTACTCCTGCAGCTTCTTCTCTCGCACTTAACGCCTGTGGAACTCGCTCCCATATCCTTGCTTTCCTGACGGCTACAACCTCCAGAAATTTAAATGCAATGTCAATACTCATCTACTAACCACTTAACTCTAGACCTTTCCCCCACCCCGTATATCCTTTCCTTTCTCTCCCCCTTGCAACTGTCATCACACCTGCATTTTCATCTTTCTATTGCTTCTTTCTAATTGGTTTGTAATCCTCTTTTCCCTCCTCTAATTAATTTTCTTTCAATTATGTAGCACTCCCCCCGCACATCAGTGGCACTTACGCCTTGCCCGGGGTGAAATGATTTTAAAAAAAATTTTAAAACCTCTTCGCATCTCCCAAGTTTCATTCATTGCATTCTCAAAAATACTTCTGTAAAACTACATCATGTTACCACTTCATTTGTTAACATATGCCAGTTTTCTGTGCGTGGCATAGAAGTAGCACAAAGTCGAATGTATGGGGTACCCAGTGAGGATCGAACTCACTATTCAATCGTAATTGATCTTGTAACACAAGCTTGCTAGCCCTTATGCCCCATCGAAATTATCAGTAATTTACTAAGCATAACTTAGATGTGACACAACATTGAAACTATGAATATTGTTACTCCATAATCTCAGCCTTGTATCACAAAACATAGTCATTGGACACATATAATTTCCCACCCCAAAATTTATTGAGTATTCCTACAGATTCATACTGGTGTTTATTTAAAACCAATAAAAATTTGAACAATTCTTGGTTTCCTTACCATGTTCTTCTGTTAATTTATGCCTTCAAGGCAGTACGCTCTAATCACTTGAGAATAAAAATCTTGCGTTGAAACACTATTTATACTTATTGAAGTATTGGCTTTGTTACTATTCTATAAATGCTTTGCCGTCATTTTAATTGCATTATATATATTACAAAGAAATTCACAATATATAGTCATCCGCAGACAGATATGTTTAGCTGTATCACAGCTCATCAGTATGGTTTAACATTCGATTGTATTTAGCCAGGATTGAAAACCGACCGAAATGACATAAGTCTGTGATTCTACTTCTGAGCTTTGAACGCTCGGTAGAAGAAGGCGGATTTTTAGCGTGTTGTATACAGTGAAACATACACCAGTAACTGAGAGTGTCCCAATTCATTACTGAATAAACAATGCGTAGATATTTGCGTATTTAGGCAGCAGATTTTCTCTTTGACATGTCAGATGAAAAGAATTAACAACATTTTGTCTGCTTCTTTTTAAGAAAATCCGTTCGTAATTTCGGATCATATTACACGTATTATAATTAATAGATGTCTGAAATGAGCTCTAACATTGACAGCTTTTTTTTTACCTCAACATACATCTCAGAAGATGATCTTGGAAGGAGATGGAAAATATATAAGAACATCGAGAAATAAAATAATAATAATGTCTGTCAGTGTTACCACCCATTTCTGACATCTTTCAATTACAATACGCGAAAGATTATCCGTAAGTATAAACGGAATCTATTAAAAATAAGCAGACACAATGTTTGCAATTTATTTCATCTGACACACATATCATCATCATCATAATTGATGATCGGCCGAGATTCAAAATCTTGTTAGTAGCTGAGTACCTGATTATTCGCTAGAGTTACCATGGGTGTCTTTATCGTGACACCATCACTAGATGGGTTGCCTACCACGGCTTAAGAGAGGCCCATTCACCCTCATTGAGAGAAGGACATCCCGCGTTAGTTTCCCAACCTGCTATTTTTTACAACCTCGCTGTAAACACACACACACACACACACACACACACACACACACACACATATATATATATATATATATATATATATATATTGCTAAATATAAGAGACAATGAATGTCTATTATGTTTAATCATGAGCCATTCTAAACGTCGTATTTTGGCTTTAATTTCAGTTGAGAATAAAGATAGAAATTTGGATAATGTCTTATTAATTTGGTTCTAAGCTTTCGGATCATATGAGCCATCTTCAGAGAGGTTATTAAGACGGCAATACAATAAAATCCACCATCACCAACGATTTTAAAACTCCGCTAGTATTACTATCTTAATAACCTCTCTGGAGATGGCTCATGTGAGCCGAAAGCTTAGAATCAAACCAAATTATTCAAATGTTGGAGAATTTTTGTCTTCATTTTCAACTGAAATTAAAGCCAAAATACGACGTTTAGAACTGCTCATGATTAAACATAATAGACATTCATTGTCTCTTATATTTAACAGTATATGTTTAGAAAATTATTTGCTGCCTCGATACACTATATATATATATATATATATATATATAATGAATCCCGTAGTAATATACAAAAACAGTTACATATATATATTTAGTACGTTATTGTTTCTGTGTGACAGATATATACATATTGTTTGTTGTTTCGAATTATTTTGCCATGTTCCTTTTTTCTTCCTGCTCTCTTTTTTTTTCTATTTTTTCTATTACGCTTCAACATGGCCAATTGTTTGACAAATGCTATTTTCATTTCTAAGCTCGTGTACTAGAATTTCTATCTATATGTTTGCGCCGGCGTATAACTGTATTAAATTAATAATTTCCTACATTTTTTATCTTAGTTGTTCTCATTAAATCTTCTTTACCTAAATCTTAAAAGCTTAATTCTCGGAATGAAAGACAAACATCGATTGTAGACACACGTGTTTCGATTGCAGAGTCCAGTCCAAGCGTGTCGTTTCTCATAAATACTCTGAGGATATTTTTCGTCGCTATTAAGCTCTTTTACGAGTTTTATCAAATGGTTTTCCGTGAGACGTTATTGAACGCAAGTTACCAAAGTCTTCACAGACACGCCACTACAAGGCGGGATCAGAAACCGAAATAGACGATGTGACTAAACCGAAAGAAAATAGTAAAAGTCACTTTTTTGGATGAGATCTCGTTTAATATTCGTTTTTTTTTTTTGCTTTCCAAACTAATTTTGTTTTTCCTTTCAAATATTTTCCAAAAACTCTTTTTTTCTGTTCCTTCTGAATTCGATAAAGATCTCAATTGCTTGTTACTTAATGATCACTATGAAATGCGAAGATGCAAGACAAAAGTGTGTATGAATGTGTATCACAGAAAAAGGAAACTAAGTTGAAAATTAATAATATGTAATATATACAGTAAACAAGAGTGAACAAAGAAAGTTATGGCTGACTGTATCAAGGGACAAAATAATTGTTTAAACGGACATCACTCTCGATGTGAATTTGCAGGTATATTTGCTTAACTCAGCGCTGTATGATCGCGGACATGTTATTCAACAGGCATTATAATAGGTACCTCCATTAATTTTCCGATACCTAATTTTAAACTGAAGTTTTTAAAATAAATAAGTTTTTTAAGCTATAAAATTAACTTTAATTGAAAGCCCAGAGATTGAATTTAGTAATTCCAGTAAGTAAAATACACTGGTATATTTCAATTCGAAATCATATTGATTAAAATTAAAAATAATTCTGGTAAAAGAAATTCAATTTTTCCGCCATTTTTAATTGATCGACACATCTCTTAAACAATAGCCAAATTTCCGTTTTGAAAATCGTGCAGAAAAGAAAATATACCCCGCTCACACGGGATTTAAGTCAATTCTCTAAATTGAATTTTATCTTTATCTGCTTTCAAACATTTGGTACGTACTTACTGCCTAAAATTTACGATAAAAGCTTTTCTTAACTACGGTTGTCCTCTTATATTAGTGTTATCGGAGGTGACGGATGATTTAGTGACAACCGGAAGCTATAAAAAATAAATTGATAAAATACTTTTATCTTTCCTATTAATAATATTGGAAACGTTTTGATGGAAAATTTCGTTGTTAACAATTTTATTCATATTATGCTGTTTTTAACAATTTAATGGAGGTACCTACATTATAATCTTCTTTTTATATCTGTCGTGTCCTTTCAGTACGTAGACGATCATGGCTACCACATACTCCTCTCCCTAGTGGCTGGTAAAATACTTTGTTCTGGTATCCCACACAAACGCCGCTTTGTCTTCTATTTGCTCAAGTCTGTCAAGTATGCCACTGTTTGATTTCCCTTGTCTCTCTTTTTATCTCTTCTGTGAGTATCAGATTGTTCAAGTCTTTTGAATTACATGTTCTAGGAATTTCAGCTGTTTTGCCACATGTTAATTATCAGTTTACTTTTCGTTGTTCAAAATTTCGATCTATGGTATCCTCTGCATCTTTCTGTCGAAACAAATTTCATTTGCTTCAAGTCTTTTTATTTATCCTTGATATGATTGTCCAGTATTCAGTGCCATATTGAAGAACAGACATTACATAGTAATCTAGTATTTTCTTCTTTGTTATCAACGATATTTTCTTCACTCTATTCTGGAATGCAAGAATGCAAATTCATTTTTGAATAGCTACAACCGAACATTAAAAGATTTACTTTAAAACCTCATCTTTTTGGCATTAAATAACCCACAGAGTTTGATAAATGATTTAACAAAATTCAAACTCTACTAAAAATAAACTTTGAAGTGATATAAATATATTGGGTTAAAAAAGAAATATCCTAAAATTGTCCTATGTTTATGTTTAGTAAGTAACTGTGCGCTGATATGGAAAATCCAAGAGATCTATGATGCTAATAAATTTTGCTTGATAGCTTGAAATTACCTTCCCTTGAATTTCTGGTCCTTAGTGTCCAAGCAGCAAGGTGTGCAGGGTTAACGGTGAATCTCTCTTGTTCAGGTTCGATTCTTCTTAAAGGCGCACATTATTTTTAAAGATTTCGGTAGGGGAAAATAGATATACACATATACAGTTTAATGAATAAACGAAGAGCGTACGCAAATACGAATATCTAATAATATAACGTTTAAACACCCCCCACTCATACACATACATACAGGCACAAACAAACAAACACACACGCACACAATCATAATCATATATATATATATATATATATATATATATATATATATATATGAATATTTTAGACAAGTTGTGTTAAACGATAGAGACAACATAGTCTTATATATTTTCTTTTGAATTTTTTCATATTTTCTGATTAAGCTTTTTATTTTCGAATTATATTTGTATAAAAATTGTCCAAAGTTTGTCCTAGTACTTACAAACGTCATCATCAGCGAATATATTACGGTTTAAAAATCAAACATTGCCTTGTAGCAGGAAAAGTGTTACAACATTTAAAAAAAGAATAAATATTATGAAAATATTTTAAATTCAAAGGTAATAATGATGTAAACAATATGCACACGTGAAAATATCTGCTCACGTAGATGCGTGAATTATATGGAATACTTGGTTGTTAAAGATTTTAAAAGCCGTAAAAATACGTTAGAGAATTTGAACTCCGAAGGAAGTAATGTAAGTTATCAAATTACTTAGAGACAAAGAAGTATTTATCTTAATTATATTTCAAATAAACTCTCTAAACACAACTCAGTACATGTTCAGAGACTTGCTAAGCTGTGCGATTGATAAGAGATTTTTATTTCTGATATGTAGCGCCTCTACAATTTATCATATGAGAAGTTCTATATATATGAATATATATGTTACTAAGATAGGGGTATGGTGCACAGCGTCTCGGATTAAGGAATAGGAGAGCCAAGTTTTAATTTTAGTCTAGTTTATGAGATGGATGTATGAAGCTGTCAAATTTCAGATTTGATTGTACAAAAAATCTAAGCTTACACATACCATTACCTTTTTATGAGCCAATAATAAGTATAGAGATTTATACCTTCACTAATAGAAATTCTCTTTTCATAACACAGTTGGTTCACTAATTTTACCATGAGCAGATGTTTGTGAAAAAAAATAGATTACCTCTTATTTGCTAACCAATCAAGAGTTAGAAAAAATATTAAAAGTTGATCCCATTTTTTCCGCAAATACATAAATACGTGTAATTTATTCTTTTCTCTTCCGAGCGTCACATTCTTCAACCGGACGTTACATCAAGACGACAATCACTTTTCTTACTCTCATTTTTTCCCTTTTTTCTCATGTACTTGTCAACAAAGTACAAAAGGACATCCCAGAGAGATACAAGTCTTCTGACTGGCGCCAAGTTCAGACGACCTTCTCTATCTCACTTTCTCACTCTTTCTTTCACACGGCAGTAATAGATTATTCACTTTTTATTATTTAGTTGTCGACAACTTTTTTAGGTACAAAAACAATTTTCGTTTTCATTCTCAATCAGGACGAAACTGTTCACCTAATACAGTTGTATGCACTCACAACGAAACATAGACTTGTTCTTTCTTTACAAATATATGTTATCTGATTTTAAGAAAACTGAACACTTAAACACACATTTAAAAGAAAATCTTTATGCTGAACTTTCAAACAAAAGTGATTTTTTCAAAACAACTAAATTGATATCATTGCTTCTCATTAAATATATTCACACTTATTAATACAAAAGAGACCCATTTATCTTTTGTTCAAACTTCGGATTCTTTCAAATGTGGTGGGCTCTTTCATGTTCGGTACAAGGCCATTTCGCAAACATAGTCTAGAAATCCATAGAAATATATCTCTTTTTTCTCCAGTTACGTCTACATAATAGAACAGAGTATGTTTTATAGAGTTATGCGGCAACCGATCTAGAAGTTCTGAATTCAAAACGTGAGGAAATACATTTGAGGACATCTTACATGCAGTGCAGCAGTTTTCCGTGACGTCAAGATAAATCAGGGCCAAGAAGTTTTACTTGAGATGATCTCCTGTCTACACATGTATTACCATTGTGGACCGAACTGCAAGATATATATATATATATATATATATATATATATATATCTTGCAGTTCGGTATATATATATATATATATATATAAATCCATATATATATATATATATATATATATATATATATAAATCCATATATATATATATATATATATATATATAAATCCATAGCATTGATCAGATGTTGAAAAGAAAAATGTGTCGGTTCGTATTATGTCCACAGCATTTCGCACACACAAATACACATACACACATACACACACATATACACACATACATACATATAGCTGACAATAACTGATGAAGTAAGCCGTTAAAAGAAATTTAGTTTGAATATGTGAGATTCAAAATGCATGTAATCATCTCCTGTTAAGAACTTCTTATATGTATATAATGAAATTAAATGTTCACTTACCTTATCCCTACCCTGAGTTAGTCAAAATGTTTTTTTTCAATATTATTGTTTGTCAGATTAGATTTAATTTTATGAATCATATCGGAGAACACCTTGACGACATTAAGTGAACAACAATGCTATAAAGAAATATTGGATTTGGCACAGACAAAATTAAAGGAAATCAAATCGCAAATTCAGGCGGATGTTGGCAGCCTTAGATGATTTCAGCATTAAAACGATTCAGTCAGTCAGTTAAGTGCCATGGGCGATACACGCTTAGGCGATCATGTCTGTCTCGAAAGAGACATGGCTGACTGGGCAGATGATTATCCCGCAGTAGGTTGTCATTGCTTTCTGCGGTAGACTGGTTGCTGATCAAGGATATAGAACCGAATATGTCCTATTATTTAACCCATAACTAGAGGGAAGAGACGGATTAATACCTTTCCCAAGGGTATTTGCGCGTAAGTGAATGCAAGAAATTCAACTGGAATTCGAACTCGGTTCCCCGATTTCTTGTTCTGAGCCGATATCCACTGCGCCACAACGCACATCCTACATACATAAGAAATGAATTCAACAGTGATGAAATAACGGAAGACCTAAGTAGATCAATTTTTACAGCACAAAGTAAAAAAATACGTGTAAATATAAAGCAACCGGACGATCACCGTAATGAGCCAAATTACAAAACTTATAGTCCGAAATCTAAAATAAGATTGAAAATAGGACAAAATCAGCGCAAGTTCCTTCAAGACAATGTAAGAAAAAAGCGAAGCTCATGCTCGGAATGTAACCAGAAACAGGATACTAAAGGTAGAAAGAGGTGTAACTGTGTTTTAGAGATTATTTAAAAAAAACGTTTTATAAAGTACGTCACAATAAGCCGTTAGAACTGCTCGGTAACCCTGGTGTGCCGGAAAGTTTATTAGAATAATCCATAACATATACTGGCAGAAACCCACTGATAGAAAATGAATGGAGAAAATATTCAAAATTAGAAAGGGGCATAAAACAAAGAGGCGACTTATTAGTAATGAGGTGATGATCAGATAATTAGAAGTCATATAAGGATTCTTTATTGGCAGCTACAATCTGAATAATATCATATATGCATATAAAAGAGTTGATAGTAACCACAGAAAAGAAAGTTACAATAAATCTTAGAGAAAGTGAAGAAAGTAATAAGACAAGGGTGTCAGCGAAAGGAACAGCTCGTCAAGCAAATTAAAGATACCCAAAAGTACAACAATTTAAATATTTGGGAAGTGTTTTAACAAAGGACCAAAAATGCCACATGAAATGTGATTCGGATAGCGAAATAAGCCTAATCAAAAGCTAACTAAAGTAAAAAAAAAACAGTCAAATTTTGTTGAAAATCAAATAAAGAGTACTGAACAGTTACGCAATATCTGTCGTCTTATATGGAGGTGACTGCAGGAAAATTTTCTCAAGGATAATGAAGACATGAAACAGCAGACATCCCGTTCTACAGGAGGCTGCTAAGAATATCTTGAACAGAAAAATATGAGTAGGCACCAGGATCTAGAAATATTAGCAACAAAAAAAACCGTTATACTTATAATCATGAAGTGACTTACAATTTCAAGGACACATAATGAAAACTGACGGCTTTGATACCCGGAGAACAGATTAAATGAAAAAGGGAGAGCATAAAAAAACTACAAATTATATGCAGAGGTTGAGACAATTAATGGTGGTTAACGTTTGGAAGAAATATAAAAAGACAGCATTTCAATGAACTGGAATGAATTTAGATCTATGATAGCCATCCTCCTGAACGGTCACGCTAGATAAAACAAGAATTTATAAAAATAAATAATTTCTTTACAAACAGGTGTACCGAAGACATGATTAATTCCTGAAAAAGTCAAGAATAACAACAATTTTATTTTATCTTATTTGTTGTCATTCATTTTGATGAATAAGCATTCTTCTCTTTACATATATATACATTGCGACACGAATATTTCCATGTTTCAAGATTAAAGTTTTTGCGTTTGTCATCAGGCAATGTTCTCTAAATTTGATGAAAATGATTTAGCTTCTAATGTAATGTAAATGGAATGTCAATCGTTTCCAATAAAGTTACCGAAAATTGTCTGATGGCTCGATTAAAGCATTAACTCTCAAAAATAGAAATTTATCTGTCGCAATGTAAAAAAGATTTTTAATGAAAAATAAATTTAATTATTTTATTTTACACTCTACGTTGTATTGATCCCTTTCTTAAAAGTAAATGCAAGAGGAAGTTGGACTCAAAACTTGTTGGTTCTTTTCATGCATATATACATATATATATATATATATATATATATATATATATCACATTCATCCAATTCTCCAAGCCCTTCTTTCTCATTACATGTCCTCAAAAGTTTAGCTGTCTTTTTCTGATGTTAAGTATCAATTTCCATTTTGTCTCCATCTTTTCTACAACTCCATCGTTACTCATATGTTTTGTCCATGGTATCCTAAGCTTCATTCTGTAGAACCACTTTTCTGTTGCTTCAACTCTCTCCTTCTTCTTGGATGAGATTGTCTAACATTCGCTATATTGAAGGACAGACATCACATAACAATCAAATACTCTCTTCTCTATTTCCAGCTAAATTGTGTCTAAAAAACATTCTACTCAGTCTCAAAGATGCATCCTTGTCCATGCCAATATGCCTCCCGATCTCCGTATTGCACTTTCTGTCTTCTCTTAGAAGACTTCATCTGTATTTAAGTTTACACACATGTTCGATTTTAGTCTCTTTAACATGTAATTGGCATTTTGAGACCTTCTTGTTATTGATTAACATGGATTATGTTTTCTTGTGGTTTATATGTAGTTCTTTCTGCTTTCTTTAACTACTTCCAGTAAGAGTTTCGGTAGTTTCTTTTCTGTTTCTTCTACCAGCGTTGTGTCCTCTCCGTCTCTTATATTGTTCAATTTGCAGCTACAGATGATGAATTCTGGCAGAACTTACGTTTTTTTTCAAATTTTATAAAATCTAGAAAATATGAACACATAATTCAGAAATAGTAAAACTCATAGGTCTCCTCAAAGCTTAAGATTTAGCAAAATGCTATCTTCTCGCATTCAAATGACCACGTAGTTGGCTGTCTTTCAGGCTAGTAAGTTATTTATCCTTTTCTTCCTACAAAGAAGGAATGTGGCCTTCTGTGTGTACAACCGGACAAAAAATCTCCGTAGACCTCGCATACGCTGGGTCAAGTTCTTGTCAGTTTACACCAGACTTCGACATAGTTTCATCTGGGTTCCTCTCCGCTCGAAGGCAAAGTGTCCAAGACATTAAATCTAGCGATCTGCTAGAAGTCTTTTGTGCTGGTTACGCTTTGTAAATACTGAAATATTTAAAAAGCATCTATCATGAATGACTCATATATTTGTAAATCTTGTAGTAAATCTTCACTCAAGAAAATGTTACTACTGACCATGTGTGAGATTCGAGCATTTCTTCTGTAGACGAGTATTTCTGAGGAGAGACAACTGTGGCTCTTGTAACTACATTGTATTTCCGTAGAAAAAAGATTTGATCAGCATTCAAAATAAAAAATAAAATTTCAATTATCTAACTGTAGAAATAACGAAATAACCCATATTTTTTCGTTTCTCACCTCGTAATGCCATTCTTAAGCTACACGATTACATCGAGGCGCCAACATTCTTAAAAACATTTATACATTGGTTTATTCATTTTGGATCTAGAAACTTAAAAAAAACAATATAATTTTGACACTCCAACAACCTTCAAAATTCCATTTATACGAAATTATTATTTTTTATATATAGATGTGTATAGGTGCATAAATTGATGTGTGCTTAATCATACACATTTATGCATGCACATGTTCACAAGCACAAACATATTCCGACAAAGCCATATGGATGTGATGTCAGGTGACGATGTAAGTTATTATTCTTAATGCTATACTAAAAGGCTACGCTGGATTAAATGTGTAAGTTAGATTATGTATTCAATATTAATATGTTTTCTGAGATAAATATTAGAGAGTGAATGTTGGAATAAACGGATATATAAGAATAAAAAGATAGTTATGAAATGATAAGAAGACAATAAGTGATAGGTTACAAGTTGTAAAAAAAACAAAACTTGGCACTGTGAAACGAACATAAATATCTAAATAACAGTATAGGCTCGTCAATTCCAAATCCAAGCGTATGTTGCTTTTTAGAATCATTTTTTCTTTTACGAGTGCTTTGAATATTAAAACAGTTTTTTTAGATAACAATTAATTTTTCAGAAAAAAAAATCACCTTTTAACATATATATAGGAGAAATCAGATGCATAATTTTCCCAAAAGCATTTGAACGTAACGAACGGGAACAAAACAAAAAATAAGGTTTCTGACATTTATTTCCTTACGCCACTGAACAAGGTTGAAGTTACGAAGGATAGAAAGTAGTTAAGAACACTGATAGTGCAAAAAAAATATTTCCTTATGAAAACATGTGTTGCAGTTTTAATTTCTCTCGGTGGCACAGACATATTTTTTTGCACTTGGAGTTCTCAATACAAGCCGGTTGTTATTAATAACCATATTAAAAATAAAATGATAAAATAAATAACAGATGATAAAATATAATCAAACTAAATAAAGAGAAATTGGGTATAGCAACTCAAATATAAGTACCAACTAAAAATAACGTTTATAGTAATAAGATGTAATATCAGAAATAACCATGTTAAAAATAAAATGATAAAATAAATAATAGATGATAATATCATGTAATAATAGATGATAATATCATGTAATATTAATATAATAATAGGTTAATATAATAATAGCTTAATATAATAATAGATTAATATAATAATATAATAAAATAATTAATATAATAATATAATTAGTATAATAAAATAATATAATATGTTTAATATAATAAAATAATTAATATAATAATAGATTAATATAATAATAGATTAATATAATAATAGATGATAATATCATGTAATAATAGATGATAATATCATGTAATAATAGATGATAATATCAGAAATAACCATATTAAAAATAAAATGATAAAATTAAATAATAGATGATAAAATATAATCAAACTAAATAAAGAGAAATTGGGTATAGCAACTCAAATATAAGTACCAACTAAAAATAACGTTTATAGTAATAAGATGTAATGTCAGAAAACCTTTTGAAATATACTGTTTTTTACGTTTCAGGTACAATGACTGTAGTTAGAAGATATAAATTTATAAAATTCCCTATTAGAAAAATAAAAAAGCAACGGTTTTTCTTTAATAGTCATAGTCAAATCAATCAGTGCCGAACAGGTAAAGGCACATTTTTCCCTGATGAGAAACGTGATTCAGATTCGATTCCTTTCGGAGATCTATGTTCGCTTTTGTAGAATTTCTGAGTTGTTATTAATTTACTGTTTAACAAAATAATGAAACGCAGGAATAGCAACTATTTCACTTTTATTATTGCGGTTATAATATCTCATGATCGGCATTTGGGTTACAGAGAGTACGCTTATAATTCACAAATTTACATTATTTTAATGAATTATATATAATGAAAAAGTTCTATCATATGCTATATTTATGGGTTAAAGTGGTCAATATCATTGTTAAAGGATATGCAAATACAGAGGTAGACATTACTGATAACCCCATAAGCTTAATCACTTTCAAAACACCCCATATATATATATATATATATATATATATATATATATATATATATGGGTAAGAAAGAATACGTAAATTAAAAGCCTTTACTTTTATAAAGAATGCTCAATAGAGAGTAGAGATTAATATTGAAATTTTGTTATTACTATTTATCATTTTATCTATGTATCTTACCCAAACAAAAATAAAAAGTAACATTTCATAACCCAAATATTAAATATCCGTGGTTACATAGTTCTTAATTTTGGTTGAACAATATTGATACACCTAAAGCATTAACTCTAACACAGCCTCATCTTTAAATAACCATAAGTTCATCTTATATTTTCAAAATAAACTATTTTCACTATTTATTTTTACATATCACCTGAAGTGGAACAGTTTTGTTCTGAAACATGAAAATTTTGTTTAGTGATATAACGCTTTATAAAACTATTTCAATGACAAAACTACAATATATATATATATATATATATATATATATATATATATATATAGTTTTGGGTGTATTTATGGGTGTGTGTATGTATGTGGCAGAAAATTGTATTAAAACGCCCAAAGCGCGTATTTATATATAAGATCACCTATAATTTATTTTTCATTATAGCACCATTTGATGTGTTATTATTATTTCCTACACACACACACACACACACACACACACACACATACATATATATGAAATCAATTGTTTGAACATTTTTTTATCGATACTCGTATTTAAGTAGATATTCTGTTTTTAATGAAACAGTATTATATATTTATATCTACCGCCCTGATTATTTACGATAAGTTTTTTATTACGAAAATGTGTGCCATTCGGTAGGATTCGAACCTGCGACCCCTATCTAGATAGGGGAAGCTACCATTTGATCTGGTAACGTCTTAGACCTCTCGACGACGAATAGCCTCCAGTCTAAATGAGGTTTTTATCAAGCCTATATAACACAATTTTCGATCCATCGTAAACAAACATATCTGCTCTGAAATGTATCGTAATGTCAACAAATGTAAACATGTTCAAACAATTCATTTCAACTTCTCGGTTGCTTATAACCAAGTTTCGTTAAAATTCGTTGATTTCCATAACATGTTTACATTTGTTGACATTACGATACCTTTCAGAGCAGATATGTTTGCGATTCTTGTTCTGAGGGCATTAATATTAACTAGATTTAAAACACTAGTCAATATCAACAACTGACAAAGTCTGCAAGTGTAGCTAAAAAGTTTGCATCCCCAAAAACACATTGTGCTCCCACTTGTGAACTAAATAAAAAGAAAAAGTAAAAAAAGACAAATCATAAAGACACAGTTATATTTTATGTCGATATATTGTCATATATACAGCCACACTATACAACCACTCTCGATGGCATCACATGCTCAAATGTGCTTTCTACGTAAAAAGAAACGGCATTTCATGACATTAAGCGTCTTACTAGATTGGCAGCTATCCTATTCAAAGACTTCTCACTTTTTCCAGCTTCTTGCTTTCCTGTCAAATAAGAACTTTAATAATATATATGCATCGTATACCATATATATCTATGAATCAATCATTCGTCCCTGCATTGAAAACTTCTGCCACGTTAGGTTTTGTGCTTTTGATACCTATTTAGACATTCTAGATAAAACACCAAAAAGAATTTGCAATATTGTTGGTCTTGACCTCAAATTTCGTATTTTGTCAGTTTCCCAAAATTTTAACGTAGATGGGCTGTTCCTTCCTTTCTACAAATCCATTTTAATTGTATGATGACCAGAGGTTATAGTTGGTAAGTCATACCAATAGCACAGTTTGAAAACAACTGATTATAAGAAATATTTTGTATCTGTCATTTGAAAAGTATGTCTCCAAATTTATATGAACATCTACACAAAGCTTGATATCGCCATCAGAATAAAAGCTAAAGTTTTTTTTTTCAAAATCTAGCAGTAAATCCAAAGTTTTATGATTGAGAAAATATTGTTGCTTCTTTTTATTTTACTTTTTAAGGCAAACAACCTTAAATTCTGTTAATGGGAGATGAGTGTAAAACTTGATACTAAGCAGAACACAACTCTTACCACTTTTATCAAGCGGCTAGCAAAAATGGTTTTTGAATCATAACTGAAGTGCAACCTTTGAATTTGCCATCCAGATTGTACATAATTGCGTGTACTTAGTACTTTATTTATTTACTTAGAAAATACACGAAAGTTAACCGAAAATAACAAATTAATTTAAATGTCACATTTTTGACAATTTTTTTACTTCTGACATTATTAATATCATTGCACCAATCTTTTCCTATAGTCTGTTTCTATGTTACCCACCCTGAGGAGGAATAAACCTCAAAAAAATTGATTTATAAATTTAAGCTTAGTGTTAGATTAGCAGGAAAGTTTCATTATTTTACAATTGAAATGATTAGATATAATTGTAACTTCTACTCTAAGAATTTTTCTCTCTTATCTATTTTCAGAAAATCTATTTTGTCTTTTGCTTTTACACTAAAATTTAATCTTCAAAATTTAAAAGCAATATCTACCGTTATCTTCTGCCTTCTTAAGTTCTGTTATTTTATTAACGTTAATGTTTTTTCTCATATCCTCTAATATATGCATCTTGGTGGCTTTATGGCCTTGTTTGAGGTGAACTGATTAAAACAAAAACCATCATGTAGTCTCCTTAATTTTTTTACTTTTATAGTCTTTTCTCCCCAATAATTTTACACGTTTTCCTTCACTCTCATTAAATTCTGTCAGTCTCATTCAGATGTATCTTAACAGCCAAGTACAGATAACTGCTTTCTCAAATGTTTTAAATTGGCTTTGGCTGGATAATACCTATAGTAAGAACCATATTTTTGGAACACTGGAAAGTGACGTTATATATTTGTAGAACTATAATAAATATATAAATACATGACTTTGAGGAATTTCAGCAACAATAATGGATGACAAATAAAAAGAAAAAAATGACAGATTTAAGATATTGACGTTCCACGCTACCTAAAACAAAAGATTAGGAGAGAAGCTCGCATCGATAAGGTAAAGTGCGATAAATTTCTGCATGTGAGAAATGACACTTACTTTCATGAAACTTTTAATTAGAAAATGTTATTAAATTCTGCCAACTGCAGCTCTGATCGTTTATAAGGGAATGGTTAATATTCCAATTATCGTAACATCCTAGTGGCTTCATCAGCTTGCTTGTAGATAAATTACTAAAAAATATCATAATCTAATCTCCTCCGTATTTTAATAAATATTTTAAACTAATTCTACTCAATACTATAATTTTTCTAAGCCTCGGCTTATTACACCCTATTTATAAATTCTTGAAATAATTCTAACGTGTCCGCAAATTCGACTAAAAATTTTGTTCAAGACATGGGAGTAGAAGCCGTAGATTAATGACCAGAATGATTCAGTTTTTTTTAAATAATCGTTTCACCCCAAGCAAGGCAGAACTGTTACTAGTGCGCAGGGGAGCTACATAAGAGGAGAGTGAATGGTTACATAAGAAGAGACCGAAATGAAAGAGGAACCGGTTACAGGGGTATGAGGAAGATTGGAATCATGATAAGAAGAGACTTATGTGTGAGTAGAGTGAAAAAGGAGAAGAAAAAGAAACAGGAGTGTTGTGGAGAGGATAGAAAAAAAGATGAAAGCCAAGGTGATAAGAGATGTCACATGACATTGAATTTGAACTCTTTGTAATTGTAGCCATTATGGAAACAAGTGTAGAAAGAAAGTTCCACAAGACGGGAAGTGCGAAAAAAGAAGCAATCAGAGTAGAAGTGAGGGCTGCATTTGTTCGTTTTGACTGTAAAAGTATGGAATCTTCTTGGAAGTCAGGTTGCTCAAGTAAATTTTTTTTTAAGTGGGTACAAGAGTGCTAAGCTCGTTAGAGCAGAGGATGTGAAAATATTTGTACTATGTACAGAGCGAAGCCATATCCCGTTCTTGAGAATGTGACTGGAGTCAAGCTGCCAGGTCAGAACCGACTACACTGCAGATTATCTTTTGGGATCTGTCAAGAACACCGAGATGGATAGCAGGGGTACCCCACAAGATATGATTAATCTGTTAAGTGCTTAGTAGATATTCAGAGCAACAGCTCTTCCTTTGCCGTTCTTATCGAGACCTCGGTATATATAGTCGCTGGTGGCTGTTAGCATATCAGCCGTAGACCTGGGGAAGCGGAAGTAGTAATGTCTGTCGAAGAACAGGTTATGGACTATGAGATATGGTACCATTTCAGCATTGATGATAGTCTCGAACACTTTGCTAAAATCAATAAGAAGAGATAATCAAAGGGTTTTCCAGAATTCTTAAATACAGTAACTACAAAGAAAGACCTCCAGTTGGTAGTAAAGCAAGGAGCAGTAGTTATAGACCGACACAGACAGGAGGTTTGTTATGCTTTCTTTCTTATGTGTCTAGATTGACTGGACATTGAACAATTTCGTGGGTAGTTTGGTGTTTGCCATTTTTTGATCATCAGCTTTTCTTCTCTAAGTTGTTGGGTCGTCTGGCAAATTGTTTGTCTGTTGGTGAAATGGTTGGTTTCTCTTCAGTTATATATATATATGTGTGTGTGTGTGTGTGTGTGTAAGTGTGTGCATATATATACATCTGAGTAATAATATATATATATATATATATATATATATATGTTTGTTTGTGTGAATATTTTATATTATGTAACATTAGGTCTGGTGTTCCTACTAAATATTTAGGGATTCTTGATAAAGTACAAAGAATAATCTGCAATGTTATTTGTTTTGACCAGACATTTTCAGCTTCTAGTTTGAGCCCTCAAATTGATTATGAAGGTGCTCGATAGACTCACTGAAGTGGTTCCTAGTAGGCTATACCTTAAAGAAATATTAAAAAATGGACTCACAAGTACAACATATATAATAGAAAGAGATTCATCTATGCAAAATGAGTGTGATTTATTGTATTTTCCTATTTTGTTTTCTTTGGCAAGAGGTGACCAGTAGAAAATATTAAACATTTTCTTACCTTTCGTCTCTGGTTGACACCCGGAAGGAAATATGTATACAACAGAAATCCAAGGAAATAAAATAACATCAAACACCATAATGCAATCTATAAGTAGAAAATTAAAAATTCAGGCAAATCTCGAACATCAACTTTGAAGTTTAAGCATGGTTTTAAAAGGAGAAGTTTCTGTTAGATTTATTGACGAAATCTCTGGTCGCTTATGCCTTAAAGATCTTTTAAAATCTTACATTAACAATTAACACTTTATGAAGGGATTTATTTGTTAAAAATTTGTTTGCTCTTGGGGTGCTTTTTTTAAAATTAAGTTTAGTGGAAAATGTCATGATGCCATTGCTGACCCTAGGCCTTTCGTTGGAACCTGGAAGAAAAAGAAAAAAGAAAAAGTAAGAATAGTATGAATGCGTCTATGTGTATCTAATTTGGCGTATTTCTTCGTGTTCTCGGCTGGGAAATCTGGTTATTGGTAATAAAATCAAACAATTACTGAAGGAACAAATCAAGTTAGATGACAAATGTTTCTGACACTGACTGCGGCATTTTCGGAATAGTAAAATCTCTGGTGACAATCCGATTTGCAAAACGCACAATGATTTTCATAAATCACAAATCTATTATCTAACGCAAGTCCCGCATCCAGCGGTCACTATCAACTATTTAATTATTCTTTTAATAAATCGACTGGGTAGATTCTGATTTGAAATCGCCTGCTGGTTTTATCAGAATCAATTTTATACACTGAATTGGAAATGGAACAGTTCGGGTAATGCACTATCAAGAATAAGCTTGGAAGCACAGAGATCCTTTTTATGACTTTATCAAGAGTCGCAAGAAGAATAATAAATATCATAACATTTTATGGAGAAATTAAGAAGAATAAGCTTGTAGATGCCATAAATCTACAAGTTAATGACTAACTTAAATATTGCAGATTTAGTTATAATAAGGATTTATTTCTTTAATAAATACTGTTAATTTTTAGTGAAAATGTTAATTAAAATATTACTTATATTCCTTATTTCCACAAGTTATATTCTTCACGTCCAGGATCCAGCATGCTACTACCATTATCGTAGACCACCTATATTTCTTCATTATGCTTGTTTCAGCGAGCTACTGCCCTTTGGAATCTATTCCCAATCACTACAATCTTAACCTGATCAGGTTTCGATGTAATCGTTATTTTCTTCTCCTATTCACATCATTATAACCGATCTGTATGTAGGGTAAACCATACTTTAAAATGTTGTTAGGATATTCACAAAGGGTGCACAAATAGAATGCAAAAGGAGACATAATAATGTTGCCAGAATGATAAATTGGGAATAATAAAACAACTATATGTTAGATATAGGCGAAATGTGGTTCTGTGATTGCTATTATTTTCTTAAGGTTTATCAACACTTTGTAGGTTAGATAAACGGAAAAATATTTATAAAAAGGGAAAAAGAAACCAAGAATAAAATAAAAATATAAATATAAATTTATTGATAAAAGGAGGGAAGAAAATAGGGAAGCGGGTAATATACGAAAACAAATGCTATTGCAAATGGTTTTAGGTTAGTATAAAGCAGAAAAAAAAATTTCTCTTTCTTATATATTTTATGGTACTGCGATTTTTTTCTCAGTATTACCAACGTATTCTTCGTCTGATGTCTTGATCGAAAATGTATCTCTAAAGAAAGAGAGATTTCGTGCATTTTTTTAAATATGTACGTTACTGTTTAAATAAATCAAATAGACTCCCATTCACGCACGCTAAACGGCAATGAACAAAATAAAAAGCAATAACAATAAATCCAACACCGGTACAATAAAAAGCAATAAAACAATCAACAACATGTAAATAATATAATAATAAAAAGAGACCATAACAAAAGCAATCAAAGGCAATTAACCACCTGCAGAACCACTGACATATTAATTAATAAATTGCAGCAAGCTTCACATAATAAAGAATAAAACTGTGAAACAACAGCAGATTTTAAAATATGTCTTCATGATGGTGCTCTTGGGAAACCTCGAAGTCAACATGAGTCTAGTCTGTTAATGCCCTAACTTCATTTCGATATCGACACATTACCACAGAAAACTACTGAAAGAACAACAATCTTGGTACTAAACATTATCAAAAATCACACACACACACACACACACATATATATATATATATATATATATATTGATTTATTACTTAGTTTCTGGTCATGATAAGTTTCGACCAGTGCACATTTGTATTAAAAAGTGTTTAATAAAATTATATGCTAGAACTTTTGAATATTTTCCATTTGCAAACGAGTTATTACGGGACCTAGGTTTCTACCATGAGTGCTGTATCAAGCGATTTTCAATAACTGATTTTACCGTTTGCCGTTTTTTAAAGAACTCTCACGTAACGGTGTTTTTTTTTAACGCTCACATGGCAGAGGGTCTTTGAACGCAACATTTTTCAAATTACTAGGAATGATATAGTTGTTATCCATGTTTCTATGAGACTAGTAGGTATTTTTTATTATGGTTACATGTAGTCATAATTTCCGTTCTTTCATTCAATAATTCGTTTTGGTTTAGGAATAGCATAATCTCTCTCTCTATATATATACACATGCATATATATATACGTATATATATGATTCAATGACAAAATAGAAAAGTTTTGTGACCTCGTCACTAGGTTTTTGTGGTCCTACTGGGGCCAGAATTTAAGACAAAAAGACGGAATAGTGTCAAACAAATATATTACAAAGACAGTTGTACAAACATATACCAATGATCAATTAGCGCGCCGGTTTGCAGGAATAGATTCCTCTCTCACTCTCTCTGCTTTTCTTACTATTACTCTCTTTTCTGCTTCTACAATGTAATAATCCACAACCGAAACAGGGGGTTAAGAAGTGAATTGTGTTATTTTTTATTGGTTTGATTTAGGGGGGAGAATTAATTTGATTTTTCCTTCGGCAAACATTTTTTTATGTGAGCTATGTCAGATTCATTTAATATTTTTTGAATCTTGGTGTACGCTTACAAATCTCTGACAGTCTTCCGCTATTTGTTGGAGAGTAAGGTTTTGCTCATTTTCCAATTTTGTTAGAACTATAGGTCAAATTTCAGCGTCTTTAGGTGAAACGAATCCCTGGAAGAATATTAGACACTTGAAATTATTTGCATTCAATTCTGACATATTGAAATCGTCGCAATCTTCAGTGAATGTTAATTCGCTTATTTTACGGGGTAAATATAATTTACAAATGTGGTGTGGTGTGTGGTGTCCAGTTTTCGAAGAAGAATACGAACTTTCTTTGAGTCCGACTAATTTATGCAAGCTGTATCGTATGAATACTCGTATCTTCTAAAATAGGAAGCCATAGTTATATCCTCGTCCAACGAATATGTGAAAGTGTCTACTGCACCCAAGTTCGTGGTTTGTGAAAACACATTTTCATTTTCACTAATTTGTCCACAGTTTACCAGTTTAACTAAGTTTCTTTGCTCTTGTTTAGTTTGAAGTAGATTTTTTCTTTTGAGGTTCTGATGTCTGAGTTCAGTTCTTTTAAATCAAGCCGTTCTTTTTCAGCTTCTTTTTAAATTTCAAGTTACTTTTCTTCGCATTTAATTTTCCGTTGGTTTTGCTGTTTAAGTTGGTACTCAAGAAATTCGATCGTGGCTGATTTGAATTCATCCAGGTTTATAGGTGCCATTTTTTAAGTATTACCAAAATACAAATTAAGTTCAAATGAAAACTTTTCTTTGAATCACAAAAAATACTTTAGTCTCTTACTCACTCTGTAACGAACTAACAATTAATTGAAGGTGAATACTTTTAATGTTTTACTCACTCAGATAATCATGAGGTATTTTTTTGCGCAAAACATAGCGGCTCGCGTTCAAGTTTAGTGTAAGTTAGTTACACTTTTTTCTCTTTCGGTTTTCTTTTCTGGCTTACCAACTACTGTTGAGTAAAACAAAGTGTGGCGAAAATAAAAGTTTTTTTCGTTCGGCTTCCACGCAATTCTTGTGGGGTGCTTAAGAATCCTAGTGTCCGTAAGAAACCTCGTTTGACCGTAAGAATCCTGGTTTTCTGTAAGGATCTTCGTAGGTATGTAAAAACCTCGTTACCAAGTTTTGTGACTTCGTCACCAAGTTACTGTGGTCCAGTTGGGACCAGAATTAAAGACAGTGAGACGAAATGGTATTAAACAAATATATTATAAAAAACAGTAGTTTAAACATATACGAATGAGAGATTAGTAGCGTGACAGTTAATCCGGCTGTCAGAGTTATCTACTGGAAAAGATTCCGCTTTCTCTCTCTCTCTCTCTCTCTCTCTCTCTCTCTCTCTCTCTTTCTCTCTCTGTTACTTTTACTTTTACTCTCTCTTCTCTACTCTGCTTCTACAAAGCAGAATATCTACTTATATAAAATATGGACGAGTTAATGTGTCATATAGGTAAGTCTCCATAACAAAAACTTACCATGCATTGTTTCGTCGTTGAAAAAAAACAAACGCTAATCTTTAAATTTTGCATGTATGATGTACATCCCAGCCGACATTATGTTTGCTTTTATTTTAGTTGTTTCTGCATACATTCCATATTGTGATAATATCCAAATTATTAAAATGGTTTAATTCGGTATTAAACTGAACAAAAATTTACAAGTTAAAAAGTACAGTATAATTATTCCATAATAGATTAATTGATATTTTAATTAAAACTACATGTTTAAATCGAAATAGTTTCCGATGCTTTATTATCTGTAACGGCTAAAGCATTGAGTGCGTTGTTATGTAAAATATAACCTTTTGTGTACATGTAATATTTAATTTAAATTTCTAGAAGTCTCGACTTCGTATTTCCTGTGACCTTTATTACAAGCTATTCCGTATCTTCCGATTTCCGATTTTACTTTAGTCTTGTTTGGTTTGCGGTAATAAAGTATTTTAGGGTTCTAGATTTACTGTAAAAATTTTAAATTGCAGTTATTAATATTTTTTCATATGATTTAATTTTCTTTTTCTGTTAAAATAAATTTGTAGTGATTCACCGCTCTGTTAGTTACGATATTGAAGGAATTGGAATGTATTATCCATGTATTTCCCTCGTAAAGTAATAATTGAATACTACAACATGAAATAGAACCTGATAATTATCTTACATCTATATAATCTACATATATATATATATATAATTTCATTTTGCAGTTTTCCTAAATTATTCTTGAATACGAAACATGTTGTATCGAAAGATTTTCATGATTGTTCTTACTGTTTTTCACATATATATTTATGTAGACAATTATATATAAACATAGAGAGGTAATAATATTCTCATGTACTCCACATATTATATAAAAAGTAACAAAATATGTGTGTTTGTTGTGTGTTTGTTGTGTATACATGTGTGTGCGCGTAAATGATTTTGGATATTCTAAGGAGAGGAACAGTATGATAAATATGCGAGAAAAGGCTAAAACAAAATATAGTTTTCATTTTCTTTGTTATTCATCCACACACACACACACACACACACACACACACACACACACACACACACACACACATATATATATATATATATATATATATATATATGCGATATATTATTATTATAATTATATCATACTGCAATTAAATAGCCATAAATTTCGGTGTTAGAATACCATCATCAAGTAATAAAATGTGGTTAAATTATTTTGTAATATATAGAGGATAATATTTAAAAAAATAGAAATAAATAATATAAAAACATAAGAATAAAGTGGTCAGCCAATAAGAGGAATTTATAAAGCGGGTATGATATAGCATTTTAAAGAATGATGTGTGTACGACTTAATAGACAGTTGTGTTTCAATAATTTATCATGGAAAGGCAGAAAATGCAAAGGTTTTAAACCGGAAAAAGATAAATTAAAATAGAAAACAATGAATAAAAATGAAATAAAAGGAAAAGAATAAGAAAAAGATGAAGAAAAACAAGAAGAAGAAAAGAGAAGTAAAAAGAGAGGAGAGAAAGAAAAGGTAAAACTAGCAAAGAAAACTTCAAATGTTGGCAAAGTTAAAAAAACAAAACAAAACAAAATATATATGAGAAAATACAATCAAAACCAACATAAAAAGTTAAGAATAATGTTAAAATTAAAGCCAAATATTAGAATATATTTTAAGAAGGTTTATTCAAAAGTAACAATTAAAAAAATAATAGTAATAATCAAGTTGCTATTTGAATAAGCTAATTTGAAAATATATTTGTCTATAGATCTGTGTTGGCGTTGTATTTACACTATTTACATTATTGTCCTCATGTTTGTTGACATTTTTACGGCGTTTCGGCCGTTTTACGCTTCGGCCTTCTTCAGGTGCTAGGAATTTCGAACGAACCTTTTATTACAGTCACTGAGATATATCATTCCCGATCCTTGCGCAAAGCCACTTTTGGTAGTCATGAGATATTTCCCTCTAACCCTTTAAGTTACTCGTCCTTAAGGACACATGGTCCAGTGGATATAGACGTTGGTTAGTTTGAGTGACATGACACAAAGACTTTTGACATCATTAACAGGCTACAGCAGTAGTGAACAGGTAACTTAGAGGTTTAGAGGGAGATTACTACCAAAAGGGGCTTTACGCAAGGAATGGGAATGACATACACAAGTGTTTGTAACAAAGGTTTCTGTTCGAAATTAGTAGCCCCTGAAGAAAGCCGGGGCGTACAACAGCCAAAACGTCGTACAAATGGCAACGAAGATGTGGTCAATAATCGAAATTATTATAAATTGTGTAATTTTAAAAAAATTATAAAACGAGCAAATGATGAAAAGATTGAGATAAATTTAGATAACTTAAGATATATTCAATGATATGGCAGGTTTTATGGTTGCAGAAAGTAGTGATTCATTATATTTGTTCAATTAGTCAGTATTTGTGAATTTTATTATATTGATTTTTTCTTGTAAGCAAAGGAATCTTATTTCATGTAACGATTTACATGTTCTAGCTTTAGTTAATACTTCCCGTTTCAATGTAGGCGTTTTATTCGTATCCTTCAAATGTCAGTTGTAGTTAGAGGAGTAAAATTACTATATGCTTTACTAATGAAAGTAGTGCTGATAGAAATAGTCTTCGGTAGAGGAGTTATAGTTCAACTGAATGTGTTATCTGTTTAATAATATATAGTGGGTGAATTGATTAAGGATATATGTAGCATTATGTTTTGAGTAATTACTACTAACTAAGTAATGTGTACTATTTAGAAAGTCCACTTTTTATGTTATTATTTACAATTACTTTAAGATTAAAATTCTTCAGTATTCTATCTATATTTCTATCTACTTTTGAGTCAGTAGAATTATGGATAATCATAAGACCATCATCTCTATACAATCTTTTATATCAACATCACGATGAGCAGTCAGATTGTACAAAATTTGATCGAATGTTTCAGTGTTTCCATAAATGGGTCTCCGGAATTCGATTTTATCCATTATTCGTTGTTATAAATGAGGAATTATTGTTTTGAGTTTAAAATGATATTTTATCTACATATTGAAGTCCTAAAATTTCGAAGCAATGTCCAAGGTATTTGTAAACAAATCCTTCGAGATGATAGTTAATTCACTACAATGTTGAATTAAATAAATGAGCATTTATGTTTCTTGTTGATTTGTATGAACCAATTTAATTTTTAGTTGTACTACTCCATAGGGTTCATCCAATATTATGATTGATTTGTTAGTTGCCTCTCTCTAGAGATTATTTATTAGTTCTGCCAACTTGATGTTTCAGAGGGATAATTATTCTAGCTTTGCAGTTTCTTTCAAAGTCCGGTTTCTTCCCTGTTTTCTTTTTTTTCCTTTTCCCTTTTTTTTCTACATTATCTTTCTCTTTTTCCGTTTGTAAAAATTTTGACATATCTGGCTTTCTGTGGGAAAACATTGAAGCACTACTGTATAAATATACGCACATCATTTTTTAAAATGATATAATCTTCCACCATACTTAATTCGTCTTATTATTATTATTAGCTGACCTCCTAATTCTTATGTTTTATTTTATATTGTATTTTTATTATTCTATATAAATCTCCTGATTTATATATATCAAAATAAATTAACCACATTTTACTGCCTGTTGACGATGCTTTAAAACTAAAAATTTATAGCTATTGTGTTGCAGAATGATATTATTATTACTATTATTATTATTATCACATATTTATGCTCTACTTTTGACTTTTGTATTAAACACTTTTTAAAAGTGAATATCTAACTGTGGAATATACTTCTTTTAGTAACCATTATCAATTTATGTATATATATATTTTTATACAATAAAAAAATATATATATATATATATATTGGAATTTTGTTATGACAATGGTTTATAAAACATTATTCCATTAACACACACACACACACACATATATATATATGTATGTGTGTGTGTGTGTGTGTGTGTGTGTGTGTGTGTGTGTGCAAGCTAATTGCAAAGTAACACCCATTCTAAAATAGGTACATATTGGAATTTTGTTATTACAATGGTTTATAAAACATTATTCCATTAACACACACACAGACACACACACACACACACACACACATATATATATATATATATGTGTGTGTGTGTGTGTGTGTGTGTGTGTGTGTGTGTGTGTGCAAGGTACTTGCAAAGTAACACCCATTTTAAAATAGGTATAACTTTTTATTAACTATAACTTTTTCTAGAAGTCGAAGTGAGAGAATATTTGCTAAATTTTGAAAATATGTGCAAGGAATATATTTACGCTAAAATTAATGTAATAGTGAATGTATGTTTTTATGAATAAATGTATGCCTGCTTAAGTCTATGTTGGATAGTAAAGCTAGTTAATATATGTGTATGTTTTAAAATACGTATAAAGTGTATTAAAACAATAGGTAATTTTAAATATATGTTTGAGAAATATTTTAGACGGTGAAGTTTGTGATAATGTATGTGTGTGTTTTTGAAGAAACGCTCGTCTCTTGGTGTATATTGGATGGTAATGTTAATTAAGATATCGGTGTAAGTGCTTGTGCGTGAGGAAAGTCAGTAGAAATATCTGTATAGGTCGGTGAAGTGTAGCAATGAAATATAGCGAGCTGTTTGCGATGATTTTGCATGTGGTTGGATATTTTTTATTTGCGCTTATTTATGACAGTATCAGAAGACTTAACTTGCTTACCTTGCGACAAAATTGCTTTCCTGACGGCTAAAACCTCCAGCAATTTAAATGCAATGTCAATACCATCTCTTTTCCACTTGACCCCAGTTCTTTATACAACACCCTGTATATCTTTACTTTCCTCTCTATCTTTGCGATTGTCATCACACTGTATTCCCATCCTTATCTTGCCATTTCTCTAACACCCCTGTAACTGGTTCGTCTATTGCTTTACTCTATTTCTGTCTAACCTTTTAGTTTTATGTAGTCCAGTGCGCGTCACTGGCTTTACCGCCTTGTTTGGGGTTAAACAATTAAAAAAAAACTCTTTCTCTATCGTCTCTATTTTCTTCAGATTGACACGTAAAAAAAATGAAATGTTCTCATTAGAGCTTCTTGAGTGAATGCTAAACAGTACTGTATGCTGTATCCAAATTTCTGATCGACTGAAATGCGTCACAGACGGCGCCCAACTCACCGTACTCCACTGTAGAGTCAACAAAATAAATAAGAAGCAATCAATGTGCATGTTCAATTTTTTTAAAAAAGTAAATAAAATGGCAACAATTTACCTATCGCTGACTATTATATATATATATATATATATATATATATATATATATATATATATATAAACGGGCAGTAAGAGTAAATTTCGTATTATATTTTCTTTACATTATTGTATATATATATATATATATATATATATATATATAAACGTTCAGGAAGAGTAAATTTCGTATTATATTTTCTTTACATTATTGTATATATATATATATATATATATATATATATATATATATATATATACAATAATGTAAAGAAAAGAGAACAAGAAATTTACTGCTCCTTCACGTTTATTTTTAATTTAACAGAGCTCAATACGAAAGTAGAACCAAACTCTCTGTATCTCTCTGTTTCTCTCAATCTCTCTCTCTCTCTCTATGTATATATATATATATATATATATATATATATATATATATATATATATATATATATATATAAAATGTCAATAGCTTTATTCAAACACAGTAGGGTTTAAAATAAGTAATAAAAACAAATTAAATATCTTAAAAAGCAAGGTGGGTAGGAATAAAAATAAAAATGTATAGTAGTTGTCGTATATTAAAAAAAGAAATAGCAAAAAACTTGATACCCTTTTACAACAGATACGTTTAGAATAAACATATGACCCCGTATTTAGAGCACTTAAACATAGCATATTTTTTATAGTGTACGTCAGAAAGAAACCATCATTTCGAAAAAAAAAATTCCCTCATTCACCTCAGAAATGATCGCTTGAAGATGGAGCCATAGTAATAATATGATCCCGAAACATTAAAAATATTGTGTCGCAGAAATGGTAAATTTGTCATTTTACACTAATATATATATAATGCGATTCTGTCAGTAACGTTTCTTTCAGTTTACAAAAAATTCTGTTAGTTACTTTTGTATATACTAGTATCATCTGAAGAAATATATTTCTCCTGTGATTTAAATTTTCTTTCTTTCAAATTGACTTGTCTTCTAATAGAGCATACAATACTGTTAGTAAAGTTCATTTACTATCATTGTATGCAACACTACAGTATTTTAACATATATTTCGTGACTAATGTTCAATATGACACATTCATTGAAATTACATTTTAATCATGCAAAATGTATCATTCAAAAATCTCTTATTTTTGCAAGTTACCAAGTCCTTCAACTACAAAGATCGTAAGAACGTAGAGTGCGAAGATGGAAACATATTCCAAGTATCAAAACGTATAAAGAATTGCAACCGCTCTGATATCATCAGAAGGCCTGTATCTATGCAACATGTTCAGTAGAACATGAATAAAAATTCCAGTAAATCCTTGTGACCATTTGCGAGAGTGTTTCATGTGTCAGCATGAACAAGCAGAAATGTTTTCAACGAGAACACCAGGCAGGCCACTGTTGTATGAGGAAGGTTCAATTTAGATCAGAAGATATCTTAATATCTAAAAAGTTCTTAACTTATATTAAGAGCAGTAGATGATGTGATTTGTTTTTCCTCGGACGACAAAAACTTTGACCAAGATCCGAATCTTAACAGAGAATAAGACAGACTTTTATGTGCAGACCTTTCTGAAATTCGAACAGTTATGTCGACAAAAATTCTAGCATCTGTCGTGATTTTAGTAGTGAAAGGCACATGATGCCTCTTTACTTCTATCTAGAAGACCGCAGAGTTAACTCTACTGCTACACTGAGATCCTGGAAATAGTTAAACCGGGGATAGCCTTTATACCTAATGGAAGGGCTTATGTGCTTCAACAAGACTCTGTACCATGACACAAACTCCAGTAACGCATGAATGGATGGCTGAACGTTTTAATGATCACATGACTTCTAACATTTGGCCTCTTTACGCCACAGATCTCAATCTATTCAACAAATACGTGTGGAGAATAGTTGAGAGATAGAGAGATAGCGGGGGATAGGGACAGACAGAGGGATAGGGAGATAGAGAGAGAAAGAAAGGGAGAGATCAACGCTCCCATAACACAAAAGATTTTTTGAAAGCTGCCAAATCCAGAGAAATGTCTAATATGAACCAGGGTCATTTAATTCAAGCATATAGACGATTTCGATCTTCCATAAATTCAGTTATTGAATCTGATGCTGAAATTATTGAATAAAATTACAAAAAAGATAATACAGTTATCAGATATATTATATATAAATGTATTTCTAGAAACATAAATCTGACCTCAAAACACTGACGCACCCTGTATGAATACTAATTCAAAATAAAAATTATCGTACTATATGTATGCATACATGAACGAACACACACACACACACACACACACACACACACACACAATATATATATATATATATATATATGTCCGTGCGTGTGTGTGTGTGTGTGTGTGTGTGTGTGTGTGTGTGTGTGTGTGTGTGTGATTATAGATACAATTTGAATATAAGGATTGAAACCCGACAGGAAAAATTGAATATGTAAAGAACAGGTAGGATAAAAGTGTTTTAAATCTAATACGTTTCACTTTAATAAGCACCTTTCGAAAATTTTAAAGATGGATGATTTAATTAATTTTTTTTAACCCAAAGAGCCAGAATGTTGTCTGAAGTTAGATTTCGTTGACAAATACGGGTCCCCTGTAATGAAGAAATAGATGATCATTTAAAAAAATAACTTACACTGTTTCTAGATGCTTGTGTCTAATACAGTAATAGTTACTTGACACACAATACAAGTGTATATATTCTTGAAAATATTATATATATATATATATATATATATATATATATATATATATATATATAATATAAATACATACATTAATATAAGTGTGTGTTTGTATTTATATATATATATATATATACAATAATAAAATTATATGTTTGTTATTTATATATATATATATATATATATATAATAAAATTATATTTTTGTTATATATATATATATATATATATATATATATATAAAACTTATCACTCAATCAATGATACACGCTTAGGTGATCATGTCTCGAAAGAGAAGCGGCTGCATGGGCGGATGATGTTTAATTCAGTTTATTATTTTAGGAATGTTACGCAGTCACGTGTCTTTGAACTTTAAGTTCAAATATATCTATTACCTAAATATATTCACGGATAGATATCGACTTGGAATAAGAAATGGAAGAGACAAGTTCGACTTCTGGTTGAATATTTTTCATTCACTTACGCCCAAGTACCTTTGGGAAATATATCAATCAATTTTTCTCGTTACTGCTATGGGTTGAATAACAGAACAGACTGGATTATATAGTCACATGTGGCAACTGGTTTACCGCAGAAAGTTATGGCAAACTACAGCTGGAAAATCTTTTGTCTATGAAGTCATTTCCTAAAAGAGATATGATAGCCCAAGCCTGTCTCACGTATGGCAATTAACTGCTTGATATTTGCAAGAAACGTCTATTAGCAAGTGTTATACTTATTTTATTCTGAGAACTCCTAACTGAAAATATATACCAAGAACAGTATTCCATCTGTAATGTGCACTGCGATTTACGCAATAAGCTTTAACTTTTCAAACATTGAATCAGTAAATGAAAGCTGTGCTGGATTTCATTATTAGAGCTACGAAAATTATATTTAGATTTCATTTATAATGACCTTTTGGAGGTCATATACTGTCTCAACAAATGTTGACCTTGTGGAGAATGTTACAGCTGATTCAGATCTAAACAGAATAACACGACATTCTCTGTAGATGCAATTCAATGCTAATTTAATTCAATACTAATTTAGATGCATGACCAAACTCTCATCCTCATCTAAGGAACGCAACAAACTATCTGTAAATAGAAACGCACGTTTCTTTTTCCAGCAGCAATAAATTTACAAACCTGTCATATTTATACATTTCGACACTTCGTGAAGTGTGCTTTATCTAGGACCTTAGATACACTCATTTCGGCATAAAAAAAATTTCACTTGAATCATGGACTGCATAGAAAAATACCTGATAATCGCCATGAAAGCCGGGTAAAACATATTGATGATTTAATTAGGTAACTGTGAATATGTACGAAGAAAAAATATTGTGCATGGAAAATATAGATATTTGCTACAGATTTATTTTATATTATATTAGTTAAACAAGTATTTGATGCCCATAATTTTTTTTTCAAAATATACATGTATAGACATATCTCCCTGCGTGCCTTTGCAGATAAATCCATGCAGAAAATGCTCACAAATAAGAACATACTTCCACTCATACTCACACAAGCACATATATATATATATATATATATATATATATATATATATATATACCAATCAAAATCAGGTAGTGCATCAAGCAAGTAAATCAATTTATGAAAATACCATTATATTTTCATGAACCATCCGGTGGTACTGAATGTTATTTCTATAAAATTTGTCATTTAGGTTTTTGATTTATAGATATATTTATACATAATTTACATGTAAAGGTATTTATGCATAAAAATAATAGTGTGTAAATATGATACTAACATTTTGGTAATTAAAACGGCAATTTGGCTTGCTGGCCCAGGCAGTCCAGTAGTAAAACTTCACTTTGTGTAAGCTGGATTTTCTACTCTTTAATTCATATATATATATATATATATATATATATATATATATATATATATATATATGAACTTATTTATAAATGGAATTTGTCTGTGTGTGCGTGTGTGTGTGTGTCCCTGTGTGCGTGTCCGTTAACTATAGAATCCGAAATGGCTGAACCGATTTTCTTGAAAATTTACACAGTTGTACAGTAAGCGTCTGCGAGTGTTCTTAGCTAGGTTTTATTTCGAGGTATTTCCGATAAATATCGAAAATCGATAATCGAAAAAATCGGGTTATAGAAGGAGTGGTCTGATTTTAATCAAATTTGATACACTCATAGACAAAGACATAAGAAACGATATTCAGAAGTTTCATGATTGCAGTTCTTACAATAGTGCAGAAAGTCGATATATATATATATATAAGGCAAGATGTTTGTGTGTATTTGTTTATCTTCCTGTATGTCTATATTTTTCAGCCCTTTTATTTTAGTTTGGCTCCAAGTAGGTATAATTGTAATTCTTAGTCTCACCCATGATACCATGTACTCAGAGGACTTATTTAGCCTTAAAAATTTAGTTTACGACGAAAATTCCTATTTGATATCGATACCAGGAAATCAAAATTTGACTTACATCCATTCATTTTCTTTCAGACTATGGTTTCGCTTTAACTGGAAACAACTATTGCTTTTTAGTCTTTCGTGTCAACGTCCAAACAGTCTGAGCTCCAGGACTATGGATTAGTTTTAAAGCTTTCATTACACCCGAGCAACGACGGGCTATACTGCTAGTAAATCAAAACATTTTGCCGTAAGGACTGAAAGAAAAAATTCTGTAATCCCCAAAATTATAAAATGGATCTTTATTCTGATTAGTTAAATTGAACGAACATATAAATTTCTCTGCCTTCCCACATAGATAAGTAACAAACGTATTGTTTCTTATATTCAAATGAAAATTGTTTTCGCAACAATAAGATGGCATTGCCTGATGACAAGATAAAAATCTCGAAACATAGAAATGTTTGAGTAGGAATGTGAAATATATTAATGTTAATTTAAAAATCAAATTTCATTATATATATATATATATATATATATATATATATATATATATATATATTGTATTTTTAATTATTTCACCACAATCAAACCCAGTACTGCCACTAGTTCGCAGGGGACTACATAAGAGGAGACTAACTTTTAAGCAGGAAAAGAACGAAGATAATGTTTAACAGAGAAGGATAAAAATACGGGTGTGATTACAGTTGCGAGGATAGAGTGAGAATTGAAAAGAAAAAAAAACACACATGTTCATGTGGAATGGACGAGAAAAGTATTGTAGTGAAGTGAATAAGAGATGGGGATTTGCATTGGATTTAATTTTGTTGTAGATTGTAGCTGTAAGGAAGCATGAATACGAATGGGATTTTCAAAGAGCGGGGAGTGCAATAAAAGAAGCTATTAGAGTAAAAGTGATGCTGCGTTTAGTTGATGTAGCAGAAAAAGAGTGAGACCTTGTAGCCAGTCTGGTTGCTCGATTAAATTCTTTTAAGAAGTGGTCTCAGAGCAGAAGCCATGAAAATATTTGTAAAAGATACCTAGGGAAGCCACATCCCGTCGCTGAGAAAGTGGACGCAGTAGACCTGCCAGGCCAAGACCTATCAGATTACAGATTCCCCTTTGTAGCCTGTCAAGAACTCGGAGATGGATAGCAGGGGCACCCAACCAGATATAACAACATTATTCAATACAAGGTCGGATGGTTGAATATTATAGGTGCAAGATGGACTCCGGTGGGAAAAACTCCCTGGCTGGATATATATATATATATATATATATATATATATATGTGTGTGTGTGTGTGTGTATATATATATATATATATATATATATATATATATATATATATACTACCTTGTGACTAAAAATGTTTAGATGAAAAAATATCTTTTCACTTTTTCGTGTTAAAAATATGTTTTTTATAAAATAAGTATACTGCGAAAAATATTTGTAATAAAATAATTGATGTATAATCAAAATTATTAATAAATCATTCTTCCTAAGCAAATGTGTATCAACCCAACATTTGTCCTCTACGCACACAAATATGTGATATTCTTACTTTTGGACAGACGGTCAACATGTGGGTTGACATAATTTTCGTATTTTTTTTTTTTAACCAAACTAGTTTTATTTGTGTCTTAACCCTCCTAAAAGTTCGATGTAAGAAAATTCAAGCAATTTGTTTTATTTTCCATCTCAGTTATCTAGACACATATGACACATATTTAAATAAAAAAGCATTCAAGGCAACTCATAACAATCAGATAATAAATAATAGTCATTTTGTTGATTGTACATCTTGATGTTACTCATTTCTATGAGTATTTTGTATATATAAATGTTAAGTATTTTTTTACAGATATAATTCATATATAGCAGATGAAGAAAAAGAAATTGAGTTTTTCAGACATAAAAATAGTTCTATCATATATATATATATATATATATATATATATATATATATATTCTTTATATTAAGGCAGCAGACGTTGTTTCAGGCAAATGTTGTTAAACATAGCAGATATATGCTGTCGATTAATTTTAATGATCTACTTTTGTAAATTACCAATAAGCCTTCTCGGATAAAGAGGAAATGCCGTCAGAAATTGCCCAAATTTAATTTTGGAAGAAATATGGTCCAAAATTTTGACTTTCTTAAATCATCATAAGATTAGGTATAGACAAATGGTGAGTTTTGTAGAATCAGTTAGTGTAGTGACAGAGGTAAAGTGTGTTGGGATAGAATGTATGTGTGTTGGGATAGAATGTGTGTGAGTGTGTTTTGATATATTTGAAGATGCCGATTTTATTTATATTTATATATGAATATGTGTGTGTGTGTCTGTGTTTGTGTATTTAGGAAAAATACGTAAGCACATGTACAAACATATGAACATACACGCGTTCCCAACGGAATTTAAGAAGTCGCAAATTATATGAAGAAACCAAAAAATGCAGGAATCGTAAATATAATCAGTAACTAAGAAAACCTAAACCTTTGAAAGGTGGACATTAGAAAATATTAATCTACGAATCTTTGAAGTCGTTATATTTGGAGTAATAAAAGGATTGATTAAATATATGTACAATTATTCTAGTTCTCCTCTTTTTACGCGATTCCATTATTTCTTAGATAATGGAAATATCTAATGATCATGCGAAGTAACGAAGGAAGCTGCATCATAATTATATATATATATATATATATATATATATATATGTGTGTGTGTGCGTGTGTGTGCGTGTGTGTGTGTGTGTGTGTGTGTTGTGTAAAATCTAAAACAGACACGTTATTCCATGGTTAAGTAGAAGTTTGGCATATTTCAGGTGAATCATCTTCAGCTTCCGTTTTTATTGTACAGAAGATTTTTCGTGTAAAATCTTCTGTACAATAAAGGCGGAAGCTGAAGATGCTTCGTCTGAAATAGGCCATACTTCCATTTGACCATGGAATAACGTGTCTGTCTTAATTTTTACATATATTTGCCCTATATATATTTATATACATATATATTTAGAACTCTCCTAGAGAGTTAACATACCACATATATATACAGGATACTCCTTTGGATTCCGCTATGTCTACACCGCATATATATATATATATATATATATATATCAGCTACTGATAAATGCTAATAGACCTACCGTAAACAAACATTGCAGTACTGGGTATTTGAAATATTAGGGAGATTGTTGAATGCTTATTAAATTAGCCTTGTGTAAAACATAACCAAACGTCCCCCAATTTAAAGATTATCATAAGGATGAAGGTTGGAAAAATAAAACATTTCCTTTGTAGGTTTAAAATACAATGTTATTAACAGAAGTTAATAATGTGAATTTGTAAGAGTTAAATATTTCATGAGAAATAGTAGGGGGAGTTAAGTGTATACAGAGTTTGTAGCCGTAAAAAGCAGAATGGGTTTAATAAAGCCTGTATTCCTTTCCATTTTTATGGCCGGCGACAAAGTGAAAAGGAAGGTAAAGCAATAAACGAAATTGTACAGGTGTCAGTGTTTAGGAGTCATTTGAAGTGACTTTCTGTTTTTGTTATCGTCGGCTTCTTTATTGACTCCGAGAATGTTGATGATGTAGAAGAAGAGGTAAAGAAAAATAGCACGAGTAAAGAAAGAGAACGGATGTGTGACGGGATATATATATATATATATATATATGTCCCAATCAGAGGCTTGGATTTTCCTTTTGTTACATTTTAGCGCGTCGTCTCTAACTTCTGCTCTCATCTAACTGACTGATTTTGACATTTTTTGTAGTTTTATAGCCATTTAGCTTTTCACATTGGATTTCTAATTATTTTTCTCAGTTTTGCAAATCGTTTCCTTTCATTGGTTAGAAAATTAATTTAACATTAGAACGCTAAATCCGGATTCGTTTTTACTTTCAATACGAGCTCAAATATTTTCCTATTTTTCAAAATTAGGATTTCACACGTAATTGTGCATGTTGTTAAAAGTGAAGAAGAAAAGACGTTTAAATTGGTTTTCACTACATATCGACCATATTTTATAGAAAATCTTCATTAACTTTCGTACAAATATGTAACAGAGAAATAATGCGAGTAAATATATAGAATATAATAAAAAAATAGTTATAAACAAAAGCAATCAACGATTACAATCCTCCGCCAGGGCAACACTGACATCCTCTAGGCGATTAGCAGAAGATGAATGAGAACTAAAATGAATTTTACCGCTCTCAACACGGAAAATAGAAAAAAAAACTATCCCGACCGCACTGAAAATTAAATACACACATAAAATGAACCATGAAATATACAAAAAAATAGTTGTAAAAAAAAAATAAAATAAAATAAAACGAAAAAAACACAGAAATAATCTCCCGTACAGGAGGAAACAAAAAATCTAAACAGTTCGTGCCAGTCATAAGGCCAATTCATCCAAATCGATCCAACGGGTCTTGATATATCTTAATTACCGACAGGTAACCAAAGAAACAGACAAAGGCGAGCGAAAACAATGCTTTCTCCTAAGACGGTGGTAATAAAAAGACTGAGAGCGTATAAGGAAAAAATATGAAACATACGGTATTCATATGAATCAAACAAAAGAGGTGGCGTTGGAAAAAACAATACCTCAGTGATGACACTGAGCTTCTTTTTTTTTACAATCACACGTTACGTTTCTTCTGTCGCCTTCGTTGTTCATAAAAGTTTTTTCATTGCGAAATTTGATTTCGTCTTTATATTTCAAAATTGTTTTCAGCGATTTTGCTTCAACCTTACTCTACGGGTCATATACTTCTTTTTATTGTTTTTGAGATACTATTTGAAAACACCCTCACACATGCACACGCACAGACACTAAATTCAAATAGTATCCAAAAAAATTTACGATCAATGAATGCGACAGAGGAAACTTAACGTGCAAGTTAGGAAAAAAGAAAAAAAACACGCAAGCACGCATATGAACTTATTTTTCTATATATATCTATATATACACGACACATTGGCCATTAGAAAAACCAACAAGAGACAGCTTCATTCTCGAAACACGGGTAGCGACACAAATAATATTATGGACACTTAATGTATGATGAAAAAAGCAAAAAATAATTATATTAATAGCAACAATACATCTACACTTTAAGTAAACCGTTCACGGCTTTTCGCAGTTTTTCTTACATATATATATATATATATATATATATATATATATATATATATATATATAGGTATGTTTATACATACAATATTGTATTTTGCTCTAGGATATATATTGTATTGAGCAATTTTTAAAAACCTAAACGCCGCAGAACTGTCGGCTGTCTTTACCTGGACACACACACACACACACACACACACACACACACACATATATATAATTATATATATATATATATATATTCACGAGATACAGTCATTTACAATTTAGAATAACTTAATTTGGCATGTCAGCTTCTTAAATATTTGATAATTATATATAATAAATTTATAAGAATTTAAAAATTATGACTGTCTTTCCTAAGACATATCTGAAAACATCTGGAAAGCACCTCGTATTACGTACATAAACATTATGTATATATTAATCATTAGAATATATGCAAAAGGTTGGGATGAAAATAGGCTGCTTATGAAAGGCTAATTCTTGAGCTGTGAAAGATTATATGTATTAACTCCAGATAAACTGACATCTGACTGTTCAAATGTAACGGTTAATGATTTCCGGTGAAAATATAGGTTTGGCATTGTGGTGTTATCAGTTACCCGCAGAAAAGGGTTGGTAGTTTGTATGAACATTAACCTTGACATGACGCCCGAGGCATAGCAACTGTGCAAAAGCAAGCAGTTGACGTTTGGAGGGAAAGACAATGTCTTGAATGTGACTCAAATTATAGACGTTTTCAACTTCCGCCATCAAGAAGAAAACAAGTTCACAATATGGTGAATGGATGACAGGCGATTGCCTAAAAATCCATCTGTGCAATTGTTATATCCCGTTGATGAGTTGGTAATATTCTTCATAACGAACTTGGCATGACGCTGATTTCTGCTCAATGGGTTCCACGTCTTTTGACATTGATCAAATGCGCACCAGAATTAAAATTTCACGGAAAAAACTTACCTTTTTTTAAGAATATCCGGCTGGTTTTCTTGATCGTTTCCTCAGCCCGAGTGTTATGCTCATTCAGTTATATATCATAAGTGATGCACGATAAGACGTTCATGTCTCGAACGAGACATGACTGACTGGGTAGTAAGTTTTCCCGCAGTAGGTTGTTATTATTTTCTGCGGTAGATTGGCTGCCAACAGGGCTATAAAACCAAGTCTGCCCTGTTACTTAACCAAGAGCTGAAAGGAAGAGACGTGTTAATAGTTCACCCAAGGTTATATGCGCATAAATGAATACAATGAATTTGAGTTCACTTAGAGCAAATGACAAAAAACAATCCATGCAGTTGAATCACCCCTTTAATCTGACACTAAAAAGTTCAATGTTGTTTCATCTGTAGGGAAAATTTTTGCTTTAATTCATTTGAATGAATAAGTTTTTTGGTCATTTTCTTTCTTCAAAAAAGATACACAATCAACACTGTGACAAATTTATCAGGCAGTTACGAATAGCTTCTTATTTTTCTTCATCTGCCGTGTCACCTCAGGACGTAGGCGATCATGAATTTCCACTTGGCTTTGTCTCTTGTCGTTCTCAATAATTTTTTTCTTGGCATCTCTTCTAAGCCCCGATCCGTCAACCATTTGCTCAGACCTAACAAATACGTCTTGCGCTGCTTTCCTCTGTCTCTCCTTCTCTTTATCCGACCTGTGAGTATTAAGTTCTCCAGGCACTGTTTCTTCATTACGTGTCACTTCCTGATATTTATTATCAGTTTTCTTCTCGTTTGCATCCTTTCCGACACCTCATCGTTGCACAATAGTATCCTCGTCATCCTTCTGTAAAACCGTATTTCTGCAGCCGCAAGCCACTTCCTCGACTTTGATGAAATCGTTCAGCATTCACTTCCATGCATAAGGAGATATATCACAATCTAGCAATCATTTCTTTGTTTCTAATGCGATTTTCCTGTCTTTCAGTGCTCTGATTAGCTTCTGAAAAGCGTCTTTGGCCATACCAATGCGTCTTTGCATCCCCATGTCGTACTTTCCATCCTCTGTCAAAACACTTCCCAGGTATTTGAATTCTGTTTGATAAAATCCATATAGAAGGACAGATATCACATAGCAATCTATCCAGTTCGAATGGCTATCAAGGTCATAACCACAGGAAAATTGAAGCAAGTAGTGTTGCTCTAGCACCCGATTTCTTGGTATCCATAACTGCTGTGCGTGACTGTGGATATAGACTAGTTGATCCCACTTTATTTTCTCTTGAATTGACTGCGATGTCTTAACACAACATGAAAAACGTACTTGCCTTGGAACCAGTATCATAATAACTATGACGTTATATCTACAACTGATGACATTGTTCACAAACAGGATGAACCGATTTCTTTGAACAGTCAGATGTCAGTTTACTTGGCAGAACCGATGCGCTTATTAATAAGGACAGTTGAAATGAATGCATGCAACATTTCACAGCTCTACCATAACTCAATGGTAGTCAGCCTATGAATTTCTCAGTAGACTCTCTTTCTCTTTTGTCTTGCGAATTAACTGGGGATACGATGGTGTCCTCCTTATTCCTCTGATTTGAAGATTATCTGTTCCCCAAAATAAAACATCACTTAGCTTGGAAGTAGTATCGCAGTGATGTTGACGTCATATAGGTTGTTGATGACTTGTCAACCTAATGAGCAAACAAATGTATGTTTACTTCGACTGAAGAAATCAAGTTAAAAAGAGTTGAAAATTATTCTGTCAACATTTCACCGCTACTAGTGTAATTCTTTCATCCAACTCTCGTATGTCTTACTAATGTTCTTGCGTAAATACTAACTTGTATACTAAAGGAGGACGTTGACTAATTTCGTATTTTGCATTTGTGAAGTATTCAGACCTAGTGTAAAATGCAGTGCGGCTATAAATTTCACAAATACAGATTCTTAAAGTTTTTAAAAGCTGGATAGACGTGATAAAATGCATTATATTCTTCACACTGCATATAAGTAATCCCTGTCAAAATGCATTTAAAATTTTTCTTTAACTATACACCGTGTCATGGTCATGTTATAACATTATGGGAACATGAAAGAACAAAAAATGAATCCTAATTTGTAATATTTATGATATAAAGTATTGTATAGAGGACAAAAGTTCTTTATCACTTTGTCGCGAAATACCAAGTTTCGAAAACTTGTATTAAACGAGAACAAAATTGATTTGATTTCTAAGAAACACTCCTTGGCCAAAAGCATTCAGTCTGAATCCAATCGATTTGTTGACGTGTCAGTAAACAGTCAATCACCCAAAGCGCCAGCTTTTAATTGCTTCGGATAAATACGTAATCGATTAACAAGCCTTTTAATGATCTTTGACATATTGCCACTCATGACAGATTTGCAGTAATGCGAAATTAGTTTTTAAAATCGAGGAAGCAACAACTTCCTTTAACGACGACACTAAACGTGTAATCGGTCTCATTATATTCTTTTCGTAAAGATGGATTTCAAATCTCAGAGAAAGAGGGTTAGCTAAGCAATAAAAACAAATTATTTTAAGAGACAGTGAAATTATGATTACTATTTTTATTGGATTACAGTAAATAACGCATTTCGCTTTCATAAATTGATTCAGTAACTACCATTTTAAAATATAACAGTTGGATCTTACAAGACGGCAATTCAGATAGAGGCGGTAATTGAGAAAACATCGGGGCATGTGACAGGCAACTCAGAATCTCTGATTTGGAGGGGATGTATTTTGTTTGAAGAAATGTACCCCTGAACTATCCTCTGTCCTTTCTAAGCTCTACAACCTCTGCCTATCTTTCTCCTGCTTTCCTGCCTGTTGGTTCCAATATTCAAGAACACTGGTGAACCCTCGGACCCCGCAAACTACCGCCCTATCAGCCTTCTTCCGATCTTCGGCAAAGTGTTCGAAGCCATTATCAATGCTGAGGTCGTTCAGCATCTCACGGCCCACGGGCTCCTGTCGGACAAAGAGTATGGCTTCCGCATCGCCAGGTCTACTGCTGATATGCTAACGACCATCACCGAGTATATATACCAGGCTCTCGACAAGAATGGTGAAGCCCGAAATGTCGCTCTGGATATCTCTAAAGCATTCGACAGAGTATGGCATGCCGGCCTTCTACGGAAACGGCGAAGCTACGGCATTACTGGACTTTTGTTGGACTTAATCCAGTCATTCCTCTTCAACCGCACAATGAAGGTGGTTTTAAACGGACATGCTTCCCAGAATTACCTTACAAACGCGGGTGTCCCCAAGGCTCTCTTCTAGGTCCTACGCTCTTTCTAATCTGCATCAATGATCTGCCCGATGTCATAAGATCACAAGTAGGCATGTACCCCGATGATAACACAGTATACGCTCGTCTAGATAAAAAATCTGGTGTTGATGATAAGGCGAAAAGGACCTCCAATCCGTGGTGATTGGGGTAGGAAATGGATCGTAAAATCCAATTCTTCCAAAACAAAGCTGCTGTCAATTAACTACCACAGACAACAGCACCTCCCTCCCATTAGCACGGAACAGGCATGCTTCCCAGAGAGTAAAACCCTACGCCTGCTTGGCCTGACACTCTCAGCGGACCTCAAGTGGAATGACTACGTCGAATCCATTGCTAAATCCGCTGCTATCAAAGTTGGTTCTCTGTGCAGGGCCAGGAAATTCTTTCCACCTGAATGTATCCTGCACTTATACTGATCTACCATCCGCCAGTGTTTTGAATACTGTTGTCGCATCTGGTCGGGTGTCCCTGCTATTCTCCTCGGGCTTCTTGACAAAATACAGCGAAGAATCTGTAACGTGATTGATACCGACTTGGCTGACCGCCTGCAGTCACTCTCTCACCGGCGTGACGTGGCTTCCCTGTGCCTCTTCTATAAATACTTTCATGGTTTCTGCTCCGATTAACTTAAATCACTGGTGTCCCCTAGATGGGAGTTTACACGAGATACTAAATTGGCAACTAGGTGCCACCCTTTTACAGTGAAACCAATGAAATGTAACCGCTATTTCTACTCCAACGGCTTCTTTTCTCTCACTTCCCGCCTGTGGAATTCCCTTCCGCATGCTTGCTTCCCCGACGGTAATAACCTCCAGGAGTTTAAATGTAAGGTCAATAGACACCTCCTAACAAACTAACCCTCCCATTCTCTCCAACTGTCCCCCTATGTACATCCTAACTCGTCTGTGCAACCCACTACGCTATAGTGGCAGTGTAATGCCTTGCTTGGGGTGACATGATTAAAAATATATATATATATCCTACCTACAAAATTTTACGTTAAATAGAGGTCTAATGTAACATATCATGTTATGAAATGCTAGTGGGCAATCATTTCGGATTAATTTCTATGTATTCTTTTCGTATTTGCTTGGTACGGGATATGCTGTTACAACATAACAGCGAATCATAAACTAAAACACTAATCTCAGGGAGCATTTATAATTTAAGGAATAGGTACAACTGGTAATTGATAGGGATGGGAAAATTTCAGCCACATACACACACACACACACATACACATATACGTGCTGGCTCGGTATAAATCTCTTTGGCTGATGTTCATGTGCTCAGTTCTTTTTTTTACAACCATTATTTCATTCCACGTATATACACGGGGGGATTTTCGAAACGAGTATAGTGATAAGTTTGTGTTTATCTTATCTCTAGTTAGCCGTATTGAGCACATTTATAATCGAATAATATGGAACGAATAGATTTAGGATGTTCTCTGAAGGACATACCTGCTCTGCTTACGTATTGAGCGTTTTTGTTATTGATTACTTGTCTCGGGTTTTTTCTTTAGGCTACGAGCTGGCTCGGTCGAAATCTCTTTGGGTGATGTTCATGTGCCTAGCTCTTTCTTTTTTGACAACAATTTCTTCATTCCACGCTGAGGGTTTTGCGAAACGAGTATAATCATAAGTTTTTTGTTTATATATATATATATATATATATATATATATATATATATATATCGTTTCGTTTAAAATGACAGAAAAAGTGCTTTGGCTAAGATTTTAAATAATTTTTCATATAATATATTTTCTTTCTTTTCACAACATAAATTGTATCAAAATTGTTTAAAGAATTAATTTATCCAAACGCTTTCGGTTATACTTTTAGCCATTATCAAGGATGTTCTTTTACTTTTAAATAAATATATAGACAGGTACATAGAATTATAGTAATATTTTATATTCTAAACATGATCAGCACATTAATAATTGCTGAAAGCTTTGCCTAATTCGCTTGGATAAATAAAATATTCGGAAAATTTTTATATAATTTATAGTCTGAAAAGAAAAAATATATTAGACCACGTGATAACTTTTAGAAAACTTAACAACAACAACTTGCTTATCTGTCATTTTAAACGTATTTTGCATAAAAATTGATTGCAGTATATATATATAAGAAAAATATATTCAGGCCAAAGTATTTCGTTCATCGGAAATTTCATCAGGGCTAGCGTAGAAAATTACAATTTACTGAACTGTATTTTTGCATATAGTTAACATAAAAGAAAATACTGTGAAGATTGCCAATTTAAAATTCGAGCCAGTTCAAAATTATTCGGTAAACTCAGTGTGTCATGTAAAATATGGAGGCCCCTAATTAACGGATTCGATAAATGAAGGAACGAAATTAAAACATTTCAAAATTGTCTTGATAAGATTTCTCAAGTACTGAGAAAAAACTTTCAAAATCTACATATATATATATATATATATATATAGTGATGATCATCCACGTATACTGTCTTAATATGTATAGGAAAGAATATTAATAAAAAGTTTTGAATTTAAAAACGTACTTTTTTAAACAGTATTTGTTTATTTTTATAGTGTTTTATATTTCAGACCGCCCTCGGTCCTTCATCAGAAACAAGTGATTTTTAAATTAGAATTGGAAACGTATTTTTACGATGGCGTCCTAATACTTTTTTGTTTACATCACGTGGTGTCGATAAACCAATCAGCATGCGGCACGTCCGTTTGTTTATTTTCGGTAAACCAATCAACACGCGGCACGTCCGTGGAGAGAGTCTGTTTGTTTTAGACAAAAAATCTCTTGGAATATCTATTTTTTTGTTTATATCGCGTGGTGTCGATAAACCAATCAGCATGCGGCACGTCCGTTTGTTTATTTTCGGTCAACCAATCAACACGCGACACCTCCGTGGAGAAAGTCTGTTTGTTTTAGATAAAAAATTCCTTGGAATATCTGAAAGAACATTCTTTTTACCTATTGAAATATTTGTAGAGATTCAACACACCTAAGTCCCTGTTTAACCCTAGCTTGTGTGTGTTTAATTTTAAAATCCAGTATTTTTCTTTCTTTCTGCGTGTGTATGTAGAACTAAAATTGGAGTCTATTAGTAAACATTTGCAATTTTCTAAAGTGTGATCGGGTTGATTAAAATGTGCTGCAATTGGGGAGTATACATTTTTTTGTCGTATATTTAGTTTGTGATTATTGAAGCGAAATCTAAAGCTATTACCGGATTCGCCGATATATCCACTGTTGGGGCAAATTGAGCAGAAGAGATAGTAGATGATGTCTTTGCTATCACAAGTAAGGTTTGGTGGGTGTAATTTTATTTTTTTGTTGGGTACAGAGAATGTTTTGTCTGTTATTAGATGTTTACAGATTAAACAACGGGGCTTTCCACATATTAAATTCCCTGATAGGTTTATCGACACCACGCGATATAAACAAAAAAATAGATATTCCAAGAGATTTTTTGTCTAAAACAAACAGACTCTCTCCACGGACGTGCCGCGTGTTGATTGGTTTACCGAAAATAAACAAACGGACGTGCCGCATGCTGATTGGTTTATCGACACCACGTGATGTAAACAAAAAAGTATTAGGACGCCATCGTAAAAATACGTTTCCAATTCTAATTTAAAAATCACTTGTTTCTGATGAAGGACCGAGGGCGGTCTGAAATATAAAACACTATAAAAATAAACAAATACTGTTTAAAAAAGTACGTTTTTAAATTCAAAACTTTTTATTAATATTCTTTCCTATATATATATATATATATATATATATATATATTATATTTTTTAAATGCGCGCTTAGATACTTCGGAATCTCTTATCATTTCTTTCCTGTATTTAAAGAGAAATATATCAACGCCCCGGGGACCGATATAATTGTCCTTTTTTATTAAGTCATTGACGTTATTAAATTCTTTAATTTTCAAATTCATGCATATATTGCAATATCTACCACAATTAATCTTCACATTTTTTAAAATTATATACTTTTCTATTCATGGTGTTTTCCATTTCATTATTGGTCTCACATATACATCGAAAAGATTGTGTTTTTTTTAAATATTTCAGTGTTGAATTATAGTAAATATTTTACCTCATTTTCTATAAAGTCTTTTTCAGTAGCTATGATGTGGATTTGTATCATAACCTGTTTATGAATAATTGTCAAAATATGATCTTTTCATCTGCATTAGATATTTTCCCTTTTTTTAAATCGACATATTTTGTAACACATTTGGCAAATCTTCATTTTAATATTCCAGACTCTAAGAATTTCTAGAAAAATAAAAGCAAGAAAACCAAGAATATCGAAGATATAATTGGGAATAAAACATACCAAACCCTAAATTAAATGCCGGTATTCAACAAATAAAATTGTTTCCAAATATAAATGTTTATGTTGAGATGAAATCACGTGACGTAAAAAGAGTATTTAAAAAAACTAATATGAAATAGATTTAAGTTTATACAAACTTTCTAACTCACTCATACTACACTTTGACATAGTGGATCATAAAATGATTTTTAGTAATATCACCCTAATTAAAAAAGAACATAAACTTTTAAGGATAACATTCTTTGAAAGCTTAGTAATAACATTATTACTAACTATAAACACATTACATCGCCACCTTTTTCTTTAATACATTATTAAAGAATCTAAACTTATCTATAATTGGAACTTAGTGTGTGTCTGTGTGTGTGTGTCCGTTACCTATAGACACCGAAACGGCTGAACCAATTTTTCTTGAAAATTTACACAGTTGTACTATAAGCGTCTGCGAGTGTTCTTAGCTAGGTTTTGTGTGGAGGTATCCCCGATAAATATCGAAAATCGATAATCGAACAAATCGGGATATAGAAGGAGTGGTCCGATTTTAATCAAATTTGAGGCACTCATACAAAAAACATAAGAGACCATTACTCAGAAGTTTCAAAGTTGCAGTTCTTACAATAGTGCAGAAAATTTGATATCGATAGCAGGAAATCAAAATTTGACTTACATCTATTCATTTTTCTTTCAGCCTATGGTTTCGCTTTAACTGGAAACAACTGTTGCTTTTTAGTCTTTCGTGCCAACATCCAAAGCGTCTGAGCTCCAGGACCATAGATTAGTTTTAAAGCTTTCATTACACCCGAGCAACACCGGGCTATGCTGCTAGTCTAACATATGTTTATCTCATAAAAGCAGTATGCATATAAAAATAAAAACACCAGATAAATAGAGTACAGCCCACTGTATTGACTGACTACACAAAATTGAAAACATTAGACTACTTGACAGATATATATGAAAAACTTTGAATACACCAGAAATATTAACATCTCCTTACAAACTTACATATGTATAGAATTAACTACAGTTTTAATACATGTGTTACATGGCGGACCAATGAGAATCGATCACGAAAAATTGGAAAATACAAACAATCTATCTGCTTTTATTTTACTCTTAATATATAACCAGTTTTAATAAAATAAAAGCATGTTAAATTGATAAATGTTATATATATATATATATATATATATATATATATATATATATATATATATATATATATATTGGTTATAATATATAATGTAATTTAACATCTTTGAAAATGGCTTATGTAAATCTAAAGCTTAGATTGGATTTTTAAAGAAAAGTGATCAGTATAGTAATCTTCTTCATTTAGTAATGATGCTATTACGCTTGTCAGAGAATTTGAAAAAATGACAGCAAATAAATATACAACACTTGTCTATATTATTTAATGATAAATGCATTAATTAAAAATAGCTGCCTAAATACACAAACACACACAAGCACACACACACACACACATATATAAATATATATATATATATATATATATATATATCGTTTTTTATTAACCTGTGTATTTATCTATCTCAGGTCATAATTATGCTCCTCGTTTGTTGCATCTATATATATATATATATATATAGACAGAAAAAAAAAATATATATATGTATATATATAGACAGAAAATCTAAGCAAGAGCCAACAACCGACAACGGTTTTGCCTAACGGCTCTTCAGGAACATTGGAAATTGTATAGATAGAACCCAACATACCAACATTATATATATATATATATATATATATATATATATGTTGGTATGTTGGGTTCTATCTATCAACATATCTATCCAATTTAATATTTTCATTAACTAAGTTGGTGTATATATATGTATCGATCTACCTATATATCTCAGTATGTATGTATGCATGCATCTATCTATCTATCTATCTATCTATTCTTTAACAATTCTTCTATTTTCTATCTTTCCATTTAACTTGTTATAATTTCGCTTTTTTCCCGCCCTGCCTCGCCTTTTTCATGGAACTGATGTATTGCCAATTCACAAACCTTTCAACCAAGGAACAACCATCCTTATTACGAACAACTTTTAATCTCATCACCGATTTATCATTCACTTCTTTCCTATTCAATTGTTTCATCATCATCCGCTTGTATTGACTTCATATCGACCCACCCCAAAGCCAAAGAAAATATAATTTATTCCTCCTTTCGTTTTACTTTCGCCAATAATCTATTCTATCTAAAGCCAAAAGATTTCAGTGTACATCCAAATTTATGTCCCTGCAGTAATATACTTAACAAATTCCTTTCAGTCTATTAGGTCGTTTCTATTTAAACAACATTGCTCGATATTGTTCAATAAACTGTCGGCACTAGATTTAGGCTGGAAATATCTATCTATCTATCTATCTATCTATCTATGTATCTATCTATCTATCTATCTAAGCTTATTCAAGTCTGGTTTTCAATCTCAGTTTATTCTCATCTACGTTTATTCTCTTCTATATAAGTTTATTTCACAACAATTTAATTTTATTCTTATCTATCTATCTATCTATCTATCTATCTATCTATCTATCTATCTATCTATCTATCTATCTATCTATTTTGATGTTTGACTATCAACTTAGATCGCTTTGTAGCTTTTTATTTCATAGACTGAAAGAAATGTGTTATAGTAATATATAGTAAATTTGAAATAGACACATCATTTTTCTTATTAAACATTCAGAAAAAATATCTTCCCAGAGAGGGAAAGTCCTATCCTATTTTGTGTATAGGTGTGTGGAAACCTTATATTTAGTCATAAAATTGATGGTTATTTTATTAAATTCGAACAAACACTTTCTGTTTTCTAAATACCCGTGAATAAGAGAATAATCAATTCTCAATTCATTTACACATTATGCATCTAATTTGCTTTGATACAAAGACATTGACCAAAAAACGTCTCAAATTCAATAATATATATATATATATATATACATACATACATATATATATATATATTATTGAATTATTGATACAAGTTATCTATTTGTCATATATATATATATATATATATATATATATATATAAAACATTTATGAATCAAACATGCTTCTATTTCATCAAAACTTCGTCATATATTGACAGTAAAAAATCAGATAAAACTCTAAATGAAGTCTTGTGAAAAAGGCAAATTCAAATACCCCCCAAAAAATTGAACACGCTTAATAACAAAAAATACGACATTTACAATAAACTGAAAGATATGACAACCCAGGACCAGCTGGACCCTAGCTTAGTCATGTGTGACGTCATGAGCTGGGATGTGACATTTGCTTCCAGCGTTTTATAATGTCGAGCTTGTTGCTGCTCGGAAATCTTCCATTTAAACAAAAACACTTTGTCATTATCATTTGTCCGTGTTTATGATATATAATGTAATTTGATATCTTTGAAAATGGCTTGTGTAAACCGAAAGCTTAGATTGGGTTATTGAGAAATTATGTATCAATATTGTAATTTTCTTTCTTCATTTAATGATAATGCTTACCAGAGAATATGAAAAAAGTATTACATAACATAAACAGACAACACTTTTCTGTATTATTTAATGAAACATTACGAAAAATTCGGTTATCAATGTGAAATATTTTCATTGGAAAACCATAGTAATGTAAAGATTTCTGTAGGTAGTACTAAGAACTCTCTGAAGAAAAGATTTCATCATCACACATCTTCATTTAATAATAATAAGTACAGAAATAGAACACCCCTATCGAAATTGGTATCTAAAGTAAACAAATAAACATCCAAATTTAACTGAAAAATTTTATAAGAAGATAGAACATGTAAGTCTTTAAACGACCCATGCCTCTTTTGTCTATACGCAAAACAATATATTATTAAATTTCTTAAGAATAAAAACCCATTAAATTGATATAATGAAAAAAATGTTACATGTAAACATTACAAAATGTTCATCTGAAAACAGGGATAAAAAAAAACTTTATACTAATTGACATGCATATATCCAATAATTCATTTAAGAAAAAATGATAATTGACGAAATATTAAAATAAAAAAATTGGCATTTAAAATTTTTGTAATAAATAAAAAGATATTGGAAAGATAGTATAATGACATTAGGATTTAAATTAGAATAAGAAATAAAAATGTTATTTATAAATTAAATTTTGAAAGAAATAGAAATAAATACGTAAGTAATTGAAATAATAATAGTAGATTTACTCAGAAGTCTCGATTAAATATAAAATGTTTTCTTCCTTTCGTCATTTGTTTCCTTTTTCTATTGGGAGAGGTCAAGATATGGAAATGCTGAAAGAACATTTTTGGTACAAGAATGTATGCATAAAATATAACATGATCTAGAGAAGGGTAACAAAAATGAAATTATGAGTAAAGTAGGTTGGCACATTGACCGTTATTGAGGAAAAATAGAAAGTACCTATTCTCTCAAAATAAATAATAGAAAACTAATGTCAAATTTTAAAGTGAATCACTATTCTGATTAGGTAAATGGAAAACACATAAATTTTATGGCTTTCAACATCTATAAATAATAAATTCCTTCATTTTCAGAACTAAACATCAAACATTGTCTAAATACGAGATATAAATCTCGAAACAAAAATTTCCGTGTTACAATTTATAATTTTTAATTATATAACAAAATTAATTATATGCTTATATTATGCTCTACAATATTTATTGTATTGTTAATTTTTTCGTAAAAATTAAAATACTAGAGAACTCAAAATCGAAAATACCATGGGGCTTTTTTACCGGGATATATATATATATATATATATATATATATATATATATACATACGGTATTTTAGGACGTCCGAAAGACAAAATGGTTTCGAATGTAAAGTCACAAGTTTATCCGCCTAAAGAAAGTTACCTTTGCAATCGAAACATATTTAGTAACACGAATACAATTATGGACACTTAATATAAAATACAATAAAGGAGTTAATATAAAAAATAATAAGAAGAATAAATCTACACTTTAAAAATAAGGTTCCCGTCTTCTCGCACATTTTATATATATATATATATATATATATATATATATATATATATGAGATTTTAATCTTGGCCGAAGCGAAACGGCTTTTATGTGGATGACTATATATATATATATATATATATATATATATATATATATATATATATATAAATAAATCAGTTTTCTACTATTTATATAAATAATATTTTTATGTTGTTTCATGTGTTTTTAGCCAGTAAATTTGAGTAGTTCGCTATAAGCCGTGGTCATGAAATATTGGCCGTGATTTTAAAACGGTTTGGAATCCCTGATGTAAAGCGTTTGAGTATTGCAACTAGGACTAATTTTACACATCCCATAGGACACAAAATGCATAATTCTTTAAATATCAATCAACAGACTTTTAGTATTACTTTGGGTAAATGTAGCACAAAATAGAAATGCCTTCAAGACAGGTATAAAGTCAAAACGCAAATCATATTTATATATTTAATAGAAACGCCAAAATATCAGGTGAATCCTTTGCTATAATATCAACATATATTATGTACTAACACAAGAATATCCTGATCATAACGTCCAACAATTTGCTGTTTACAATACGCAGTCAATGGTAGATTGCAGAGTTCTAGTTGACTATGATGCGTAGGATGATATTTCTTAGCTTGGCTACAAAGGTCTAACGATATTTTTCAAGAATATAATACTTTGTAAATCAATTTTCAAGATGTACAAATCTCATTATTCTTATATAAGTCTTTCCTTTTCAGGACTTAGGCGATCACGCCTCTCCACATTTATTGTGTGCTTTGTATCTCTTTATAATTTTTGTCTTTTTGAACTCTCCTTTACATTACTCTTCTGTTCATTTACTTAAGCTCTCTAAGTTGGGTAAGTAATATTTTTCTGACACTTCTACGTTAATTTCAGCAAGTCTTTTACAATTGACCGCTTTTCAGGTTGCAAATTAAATTGTTATTAAGTTGTTACAAATATAATAGCCGCTTGAAGGATTGTATTCTGAAAAGCCATTTTAATAGAGTATTCACCCTATATATTAGGTGAATTTTGGTATCAGTCAGTTAAGTGCCGTATGTGATACACACTTGGGCGATCATGTCTCGAAAGAGACATGACTGACTGGGCAGAAGATTATCCCACAGTAGGTTACCATTGCTTTTTGCGGTAGACTGGTTGCCGACCAAGGCTATAGAACCCAATCTGTCCTGTTATTTAACCCATAACTGGAAGGAATAGACGGATTAATATCTTTCCCAAGGGTATTTGTGCGTAAGTGAATGCAATGAATTCGGGTGGACTTCGAACTCGGCTCCCCGATTTCTCGTTCCTAGCCGATATCCAATGCACCACAACGCACATCTCTTTAATCATCTTTAACTTATTTTCAAACAAAACTATACTTGAAGCATAGAAAACATTAATTATGAACATGACAAAACATGATCTTTGTTTCTTGCATGAATTCGAATTTGGGGACCGTGCCTCTCAATCTTCTGCCGATATCAACAGAGCAGTGAGAGACGGGTACACAAGTGGTCGGAGAGTAAAATGGTGGTCCCAGAAATTCTGTACTATGGATGAGAACCTTGAAGTTGAAGAATGTAGAGGACGGTCATGCAGTCTTGACAACGAAAAATCGCAAGCAGATATTTCGAAAAAACCCAGATCAGTGTGTTAGAGTAATGTCTTACACGCTTTGAGTCAGCACTGCAACGACCACCTGCCATTTCCTGAGTACTGACAGATCTTGATAAATTGGGTTCCTCATCATCAACGCCTGCAAAAAATGAAACCTGGATTGGTAAATCTACGTGGTCTAATTTTGCTCCACTATAATGCGCAACTACATGCTGCAAGAATGACGTTGCAAAAAGTCACAGACATGGGATATGAGCGTTTACTAAAAACTCCATATTTTTCTGAAATATCACCCACTAATTATCATTTTTTAAGTTCTTAAGCCCATTTTACATTATTAACTTTTATATCTAAAACAGAAGTGGAATCAGCTTTTTAATGATTTCGTTACAACACAGCCATTAACTTTTTTTTATCTACGAGAAATAAATAGTCTCATCAATCGATAAAAGAGACGTATAGATTCTCAAGGGTCGTATTTTGACTAATTTCAACAAATCTACTGTTAATATTACAAGAATGAAATTATGATTCTGAAATAAGTCATTATTTTTTGTTATATCCTAATATTTTTGTTGACTCTGATTGATTTCTTAAGCGACCGAGAACCAATGTTTTCAGAGCAATTTGACCGTCAACCACACTTTTAATTGGAATGATTTATGCAAGTCAATTCGAGTTTCGAATCCAGAAGATGGCTGTTTTAAGAGAGCGTATTTTAGGGAAAAGTTGTTGCAGACGATGTGGCAAAAATCTGTTGTCTCATTCAGTAGGACAATTACAGAAAATCTGTCAGCACTTTTACGTCAGTAGAGTGTGAAAAATGGTGTGCGAAAATATCATAGTCTTGGGACTTACTAATATATATCCATGTACTTTTTACTAGTCAGTTACGAGGACTGAGTCATGAAACATGTCCAATTTTATTAAATATAATTTGACAGGATGTGCGTTGTGGTGCAATGTATATCGGCTCAGAACGAGAAACCGAATAGCCGTGTTTGAATTATATATATATATATATAGTGTATTTGGGCAGCAACCCCTCCTGTTTACATATTTTTTTAAAGACGACTTGTCTCTGAAATGTGCTTTCTTTTGGGAACACAACGTGTGTAAAGCTGACAAACACTTCAGCATGTTTCGGCTATTCTTTTACACTTATCAAGAGTATTTTGTATTGTAGTTTTGAACAAAAACATACACACATATGCATATATAATTATGAGCCATATGAACGCCTTTTGCTTAGTTCCGTGAGAAGAATGATTTTACAAGCTCTTACATAGCAAACAGGAAGACCCCTAAATTTTTAATAAAATTACACATTATTCTTTTCATTCATACTATAGTGTGTTTAAGAAATAGTAATATAAAATTTAAAAAAATAACTTTCTTAGAATGTCCGTAAATAAATAAATCATCGGAAAGTAAAATTATTTTCTAAGGGGACAACTATATACTAAAACTTTCACATAATAATACAGACAGTAACTTGGGAGTAGGCTACAATCTTTTTAAAGTAATCACCTATACATGCAGAACAAGCACAAGCCATATACTAGCAAGCCAATTGGAATGAAACTTTAAAGAAACGCTTTACTGAACTAAAAGACATAAAAATTGGTAAAAATACAGAAAAAGAAAAGTGGTTTAAAACCACCATAAAAAATAATGTGGGGTGATTTCTAATACCATTGACCATATCTATAGATCTCTAGAAGAAAACTTAGGCCTCTGTATGGTATTTAAATCAAACGTGCCACTTGAGAGTCTGCGGGCAACTTCAAGCCATAATGTGGTCCACGATTCTGGTCAATCTAATGGAACTGGAAGAAATCAATAATTTAATGCGAAGGAAAACATAATAAAAATATCTTAAAAATAACAAGGTTTAGAAGAATGTAATTTTTTATAAATACATTGAGGGAAAAGTTTAAATGCCCTGAGCACCCAACAGAAAAAGAAAAAAAACATTTTCAATGTAAAACAGAATTTTCGAAGTCATACAGCTGCAAATCGCTTAAAATTGATTGCTATAGCGTTTGCTGATGTAGAAATATTTAGCGGAGCCAATCGATGGGAAAGAAAACATGTTGGATATTAACCCTACTGGTTCATTATTTAAATGAATAGGTGATGATCCATAATATATTACAAGTTCATATCAGGAAAAATCTAATAACGTATAGTTATTTATAATAATAAAAACATAATCTATATTAAATGGCTAAATGTTTATAGAGAAATTTTTAACACTATAACTAATATATCGTCGTTTACGGAGACCGTATTTTCAGGATTAATCGACGATTTTATTCATGGTGGAAGGGTTTTTGTGTGGCTGATTTGAAGAACTCAAGGAAAGTAGTCATTTTCGCTAGTAGAACATCTGAAGATACGTTGTATGGCAGGAAAATTGTTTTTTTTTTTGTTTTCTTCGACGGTGTTCTTCCAACCAAAGGACCAATCTTTTGTGGTTTAATTATATTATAAATGCAGATACTACACCATCTGATGGTTCAGTTAGCAGACATTTTCTAATTTTTATTTGAACATACTTCAATACTTCCCAATGGCTCTTACTTCCTCTCTGAAAAATTATATTTTCATTATATTTATTTTATTTATTTATTTTTTAATTTTGAAGAAATTTGTACAAAATAGCATAATCGAAGTTGCTAAGCAATGGTATGTGGACATAAATTGACATTTCATTTTAAAATAATGTTTAGTACCACCAGTATAACTTACCTGATGAGACATTGTGTTTTCAATGTCGAAACAAAATATAGACTTTTGTAGTAAATTATAAATTGTAAATGTTTTAAACTGTAACTTATAATGAATATTCATTGCTCTATTTCTACATTTAACACTGTTTTAAATTAATGTTTTGAACTTTGTTAATACATTCTTCGTTCTTTATTCACTTGGATATATATATATATATATATATATATATATATATATAGAGAGAGAGAGAGAGAGAGAGAGATATAGATAGATAGAAGTAGATATATATTTATGTATATATACATATATGATAAATTTATCTATACACATACACACACACACACACACACACACACACACACACACATATATATATATATATATGTATATATATATATATATATGTATGCGTCATCCCCATACAAGTCTGTTTTGCTGTATGACAGTTCATCAGCGTGGCTAGACATCCATTTAATTCTATCCGGGATTGAAACTTGACCGATTTGCTGTGAGTCGGAGTCGCTAACCTTTAAGCTATAGGCTCATGGAATCAGAGTTAAAGTTAAATTTTAGCGTGTAATATATATATATATATATATATATATATATATATATATATATATATATATATATATATATATATATATATATATATATATATATATATATATATACACGCTAGTCACTCAATTCATTGCTAAAGAGTTATTCATAAATCGTAGAGTTGGTCACTGTTTTTATTTAAATTTTCCTCTCTATAGAGCTCAATCGTAATGAGAGCATAATATATTCGTCATCCACATACAAGCATATTTCGCTGTAGCCCATCAATGTGGCGAGACCATTTGCTTCTGGTCGGGATCGAAACTAGTTGAGCATAGAAATTGTTTGTTGAGAATAAACTTAGAGAGATCAATGCAGACATATACATTTAAATAGACAGATAGCAGTAAACAAACTTTAACATATAGACGTTGGAATAAAAGAAAGAAGAGGAAATTGTAGCATGTTATGTGGTGTATACACACGCAAGAACTCAATTCATTATTGAAGATAGGCAGAGAGAAAGGAAAAGTGAGAGAGAGAGTGAGATTGGGGTAGACCAGAGCAAACTAATACAGCTGAGAAGATAGATAGATAGATAGATAGATAGATAGATAGATAGATAGATAGATAGATGAGAAAACTATTAGGTAAACAGATAAACAAGGATACGTTTAGAGATACATGAGAATAAATGTAAATAGATGAGAATAAAATTAGATAGACAGAAACATAGATGAGAATAAACTAAAAGAGATAAATGTGAAAATAGATAGACAGATAGATAGATGAGGGCAAACTGAGATAGATAGCTGAGAATATGGATAGATGCATGATAAACTTAAAGATAGATCAGATTAAAATTTGATTGTTGAGAAATAAACTTGTATAGATGAGAAGAAGCTTAGATAAGAAGAAACGTAGATTGAATAACAGATGAGAATAAGCTTATAAAGATAGATAGATAGATAGATAGATAGATAGATAGATAGATAGATAGATAGATAGATAAGAATAAATTAGATTGTGAAATAAACTTGTATAGAAGAGAATAGACGTAGATTGAAAAAAAGATGAGAATAACCTTAGATAGATAGATAGATAGATAGATAGGTAGATAGATAGATAGATAAAATAAATTAGATTGTTAAGAAATAAGCATAAATAGATATGAGTAAACATAGATAGAAAAACAGATGTGAATAAACATAGATAGATAGATAGATAGATAGATAGATAGATAGATCTTTCCAGCCTGAATCTTTGCCTAACCCCAGGGTTATCATTGGCTTAACCTTTCATAAACAAAAATCAGGTAATTTATTGATTTCGGAACCACGGGGAGTCGATTTCTCCATGAATCTGATGAATATTGAGAACACCTTAAAGCGAAGTGTCGTTGAGACCAAGAATCATAGGATGTGTATTGAAATTCCGCTCCTGCCTCGAGATCTTGATCAGACGATAATACTCTCAACATCACAAACCCTCACCGCTATTGTAATATGCGTCGGTACATCTTATTGATTACTATAAATGTCTCATACAACAGCCTTTATTTCATTTAATCCGCACATGTGTGCGTGTTCTACCTCAAATAAGTGCACTCTCATTTCCATATACAAACATCTAACTTTCCTGTCACTCTCGACTTTTAACTTGTGAACCTTCTGAGAGAAAGGCCACTGACCATTCATAACTTGTCGTCATACAATCTTCTAGGCTTTTGAGATTCTGTGCGATATCAGCATTTAAGGAAAGCGATATTACTAAAATCGGCTCGCTTCTCAACAGATCCTCGTGTGAACACTAGTCTAATATTCCCGTGATGTACTTGACGTAATTAATACAACACTTAAACAAGGAATAGAAGAGAGTGCCCTATTAAGAAAATTACGATTACAACAACGTCGGATGGAAAGATAATATTGAACACTGAGTTTTCGTCATACCATTTGTCTAGAGAGAAAGAGAGAGAGAGCAACAATAGAATTTTTGGTTCAATAAGAAGCCGATAATATAATTGACTGGAGGAACAATGATGATTCTATATATTCAGGCAAATGTCTCTGATTAAAAACGAAATATAGCGTAAGACAATTCCATATCAATCAGTTATGACATGACATATAACAAAACAATATTTAACAATTTATGACAAAAATTAAAACAAATATTTATCTATACATTTTAATATTGTACTTTTGTGAACCTTCTTAATATCGGCCACACTATTATTTCTTATTATAGAAATAATATGACTGTCTATTTTAAAACAATAACATAAATACAAATAAAAAAAAGAATGTTATTTGATTTGGTCTAGCCTGGAATCGCAGCTTCAGTCTGTTTCCCACCGTCGTTACACTTTGATTTTTCTATAAATAATTTCATGTTAATTCTTCTGATAAACATTTTTCTATGATCCCTATACGTTATTAATTTAAACGCAATACTTGATTGGCGGATTGGTTTCAACATTTTACGAACTAAATAGACAGATTCAACCAGACGTTATTCCTTAAAGGTTTATTCTATCACAATTTTCACTTGTCGAAATCTCTTCCGACTTCTTCTTACCTAATCACCTTTGATATTTAATAATTTAAATGTAATATAAATCGTTATCGTCTGTCTTCTTAATTCTTTATTTGCAATTGTTACCTCTCTTTAATAGTTTTGCTTCCTCATATTCATTAACATTAGATAAGCCGTTGCGTTTTAATAGGCTTTATTGTCTTGTTTGAGCAAAATGATTAAAGAATATACTTGAAATATCAACCTGAACGATATACATCTTTATATATGTGTACATACATACACACGCATATACACAGAGCATCTAATGGATAAATTATCGTCTAAATAAAGCAGAAATAAAATAGCATGGACATCTCATTTTACATATATATTCACGAAATTTAAACAAAAATATATTGAAATAGAAAAGAATGAATCTATTCAATATAATTCCCATTGGCTTCAAGTCCGTCCTCTAGATGACTACGGTATTTTCTGTAGCTCTTCTAATCAATCTCCTTATTTTACTTGATGAATGGTTCCATAATCGTTGCCTTCAGTTCATCTTTCATGTTACAGAGAGTTTTGCTGGTCTCTCGCTCAACTGCGATTTACTAATTATATTCACAGGGATTACAGTATGGAAATTAAAGTGACCAGATAAAAGGGGTGATGTAGTCACAGAAAATGTCTGATAACCATGACTGGTTTCTTCTGCTTGTGAGACATGTTTCACAGTCAGGTACAAGGTGTGATGGGTAAATTTTTGCTGTATTACATTTTTAATTTCGATTAAGCGCGTTTTGCTCTTCATTTTTTGAACAGGCGAGCAGAGGGTCAGATAAGCACCATCTGAGTATAACACGAGGTTCAAATTTATATATATCTATATATATCGAATAGATACAAAATTACAAGTGAGTCAAAACTAAGCGACGAAAAACAACATCAGTTGGCGGGGTATTTCATTAGCACGTTAATATTCTAGATCTATTATCTCCAGAGGAGAATAGTTTATTCAAACTTAAGCTCGCTGAATATGGACTGACTGTCTTTTATAATATCTCAGGGGACAGACTATATCAGCTGGTCCGCATCAATTCATCGCTGGTACCCGTCTCTCTGAATTTCGTTTTCTACCACAGTTTTATTAAACAGACACAAAACCGGAGTTTGAATTACGGGATTTATATTTCCCCGTCCCTATATATGACTTTCTATCTTGACATGTAAATAATATCATTTAATCATTTCGACTTTCAAAGGAAAAGGAGAAAATTTAATTTCTGTTATTGTCTGCCTATTCTTCTCAGCTTTCCTGGTAACAAGGAAATCTTCAAGGTCGTATTTTGACCTTGGGTCAAAAGTCATCAAAACTAATTGACAAATATTTTGACTAACTAGCGTTGATAAATTCGCTTACTTTACCCGACAAATATAATTTTAAACCCAATGTATCTTAAAATCAGTATTTTCCACTTTTATCACTTTTACTACTTTTATCGTCAAAAATAATTGTATTCTCCAATTTTAAAAAAGATATCTTCTCATTTTAACAAAACACTTAAACTTTATACCAGCCATCTCAAAATATGGTTACAGGAAGAAAAAGAACACTATGATGCAATTCATTCCATCAGATATTTTTTATCAAGGTGTTTTTATATGAACAGTAGTTGTAGTGATGTTATTGTTCTTTCTAAAGGACGTCAGCCTCAACACAAAGGCGTACATGAAGTGTTTTGAGAAAGTACTGCTGAAGTAGTTCAGGAGGGTGATTGCTGAAAAGTTTTCTATGAACGGCATAAGCTACATCTATTTTTTATTACCTCTAGAAAATTTTGTTTTTGCGATGATGTCCAAGTTATTAATTGTTTGTTTTTGCTTTATCATTGTCAAAATATTTGAAGAGAGTAATGCTATTATTGTATTTATTAATATTTAAAACCAATTTATGATTTTCAAATCTGTATTCCCATTGTTTTTTTGCTTCGAACCAAAATAAAATTTACTTCTCAATCTGAATAGATGCTATCTTTTTAAATTATACAGTCATGCATTGACCCATAACAGGGCAGATCATAATTTTATGCAGTTGCAATTATTTTAGTAGATTTACTATTGTCTATAATAGAGTTGTTATTTTGCAGATTAGACTCGTGTTTATTTAAGATAATATTGTTATGGTACGAGATATATTGATTGATGCTCTTGACGCAAATATAACATTGCTTTTGTTGAAAGTCCTTATTTTTTTAGGGGAATCGTTGAAATGTTTGTGCATTAAATTTAGAAAATTCCTCCGATGTTTTTTCGGACATTTCGGGTGAAAATGAGTTAAACCATATGATGTTTCGTTTAAGTATTTTCGGCTTATACTTGATTTCTTTGATTTTATCAGAGAATACTAAACTTACATTGTGTTTTTTCTTAGCTATGGCCTTATATTTAATTTTACTGTTATGAAAAAGTACCTTAATGTTAGTGTTAGAAGATAATGTAAAGTAGTTAGATTTATGACTATTGTCTAGTATTCTATGGTGTTTGTTAGAGTCTTTGTGAACGAATTTGTGGTCGAATGGTAAGACACGCCAGTATTTCCTGGTATATGGGTGTATGCAGGTTTGAATCCTGCTGGGTGATAGCTTTTCTCCAAACAAGATTTCTTGAACATCTAGGCCGTACTGTTTAATTATATAAAACCAAATACGAATATCCTTTAAAATAATGTTCAAAACAAATAATTTTAAATAAATATGTCGGTTAATATAAATTTTGTTATATATATATATATATATATATATATATATATATATATATATATATATATCTCAAACAGATTACATCATTGAAATTATGAAAATACAAAACCAATTGAAATAATGTAAACTTCTGCTGTACAAACCTTTAAAATTTAGCATATGGTCATGTGATAATGTTTCGAAGCTTACAGAATATCAGTGATTCCATTCGAAATCCACTAGAAATAATTATACCGTAAATTGCTGAGTAGAATTCAATTTTTCAAACCTAAAAAGGCTATTTTGGCCACGGTTTTGACCCGGTGGACGTGAACAGCATGTTTTGGAAATAGACCTATGCAGTAAGTATGGGCCTAGCTCAGATTTTTTAGACATAATTTTCAGGTCAATGTGCACGCCATTAGACTCGTACGCCGCAATTTACAGTATGCATGCATTCAGCAGATTTATCTAATCCTGATGAGATGTATATCAGTAAAACTTGAGGAGTGTTCACAGATAAGTCTTTGCCGTTTTTCCATACTTTGAAGTTACCACACATAAGTGTTGCCACGAATGTATGCGTGTGTGTGTGTGCATGTGTAAGCTGAAGGCCACTTATTAAAAGTCCACACTCAAAACTCGAGATTGTTAACATGCCCGCTTCATGTTATCAGTGTATTTTTTATTGAATATGCACGATATAATATAAACACACATTCTCTGAAAATATGTTTGCATTTTTCACTGTGCATTTGAAGATATTTATTTCAACGTTCTTAAATATTTATGCTATATAAGCCTAATGAAATATTACAGAATTAATAAATGGCATTCATTGGTCGAGATTAGAAACGGTTTTCATGCAAACGATGCTGTTTCAGTTGCCTGTAATTTTCTGAAACTGATTGATATTTATTTAAATAACATGAATTGAAATTAAGAAAATCAACTCCTTAGAAAATGGATTCATTATTTATTCGATCAATATTTTCTTTCGGTATCTGTTCAATATTTGATCCGTCCATAAAATCTTGAAATCCTTGTCTAAACAATTCTTTATTTAAACAAAAAAACTATAAGTTTTCCTTTTTCATTTGGATCCTGACTCGAAATTTTTCGGCCTTTAATGAAGATGTTTGCATGCTTCACAATGATAATCTATTGAGAAGAGATTGGCTGAATTAGCAAGGGACAATAAAATATTTACTCTCAGTTCAACTTTAATAACAGCTTTATTACCCATGATTCATCAGTCTGTTTTTTCATCGTAATTGCACCAAACCCGAGGGGAACATTATTCTTTGCATATTAAGAATAAAGTACGAAGCTTGGAAGAATAGCGACGAAAAATATGCAGATATTTCTGAATCAATTATTTAGTTTGAAAAAATCTAAATGTTAAGAACAATATTTGAGCATAGAACACATTATAGTAGTAAAATCATATACTATTAAGCAAAGATTAGTATACTTTTAACGAAGAGAGAACAGTCAGGCGGTGGCTTAATTGCTAAAATGTGATACTACTTCGTGATTTCAGATTAGTATTGAATTTAACCCTCACTGAGTTCCGCATATTTGTAAACATATGCTAGCCTAAGATTAATAAATATAGAAACATCATCGTGACGGAAAAAGTAGTAATATTATCTTGTTAATCATTAATAGTAACTTTGTTCTAGATAGGAATCGCATATATGTGACTTTACGCAAAATTAAGATAAACTCATTAAATAAATATATTTTATCGAGTTTTAATGGATAGAAACTTACTTGCCGACTATTGGGAGTAAATTCGATCTTTAATGGGCGCCCCATTGTTTGGGCCTTGGGCTAAACTAAGCGAGGATTAGTAAATGACGGCCAGTAGCAACTGAAAAGAAAATAAGTAAAACACTAGACAAAATGAATTATACTTGGCAATGCTTCATTAAAGATAAAAAACATACAAATCAACCATCCGTCCATGAATACTGCTGTCATATATAGTCATGCATCCTTGATGTTCGCCTCAGTGTTCTCAACATGTTCTCAAAAAGAATCTGTAATGTGGTAGGTACCGAATTGGCAGCTAGATCCCTGCCACTTTCTAACCGGCGGGATGTGGCTTCTCTTTGTCTATTCTGCAAATATTTTCATGGCTTCTGCTCGGACGAACTTAAGTCACAAATGCTCTCACCACAAGGAATTACTCGAGCAACCAGACTGTCAACAAGGTCACACCCATTTGCGGTTAGATCGACCAAATGCAGCAGACAGTTCTACTTCATCAGCTTCTTTTCTCACACTTCCCTCTTGTGGAATTCCCTTCCATATACTTGCTTTCCTGACAGATATAACCTCCAGGAATTTAAATGCAATGTCAATATCCATCTTTTATCCACTTGACTCCAGTTCTTCATACATCACCCTGTATATCTTTTTCTTTCTCTCTACTTTCACAACTGTCTTCACAACTGTGTTCCCATCTTTCTCTTCCCTTTCCACCTGTCTAAACCTTTACTGTTATGTAGCCTCCTGCGCATTAGTGACAATAACGCCTTGCTTGGGGGTGAAACAATTAAAAGAACGAAGGTAATTTTACTACAAATTAAACTACAAATGCATGTTAAAAATATACATTAGATATGCTATCATCTGGGCATAAAAAAATATGGGATTAAATTTTATCTTGGACGAAACATATATCTAACAGCTGCTTAAGAGCAGCTCCCTTTCTCAGGAGAGCTTCTTGGATAAAATGACAGGAATTACAGTCAGTAGTATCCATTCTACCCTATTTAGTGATCGCCGTAGAATGATTTTGATTTGTGTGATGAACTTCAGAGGTCAAATTGATGAAAGGTTTCAATTGGTAGCGCTACCTTTGCAACATAATAAATTATATGAAAGTGCAGCTAAACGGCACTCTTCCTAATTAGCGAACTGGATGCTCTTTGCAAATCAACTAGAGTAATATATTTTGTGTATATATTCGAAGTCGTAATTTTAAGTCAGGTAAAGTGAGTTATGCTAATGCTAATATTTGCCATTACTTTATAAAGAAACGTTCTGCTTTAATAAGCTGAGCAGCACGTGTTACTTTCGATTGAAATTCATGAAATCTTTCTATGTATAACTTTTAAGGAAGGTAGGTTTTCCATATACGTTGTTATTGCTCATTCAAGGAGTGGGGTAGACTTCCTAACCTCAAAAACGACGGGAGAGGTCAAAATCTTGATTACCTGTTTATTTTCTCTTTATAAGTTTGTTATTTATCTATTTTATTACACCATGACAAACATATAATAAATAATTTTTTTTTTATATGACAACTTATTTTAATTTACCTAAATAACACAAAAATATCTTGAAATACTAAAGAATAATTGTATTCAATAAAATCACAATAGCCCTCCAGATAATTTCAAAATATTTCACAACTCCTCTGGATGGTCTTTCTCTTGAAGTTGGTGGTGCTGCCATAATATTGGATTCAGTTTATTTTTTGGTGTTACAAGAAGTCTTTTTTTGGTCTTTCGCCCAACAGCGCCAAAGATATAATAATTAATGTGGTTGAAGTCTGGAGAATTATGTGGCCAGATGTAAAGAGGAATGTTGTCGCGGAAATTGTCTGACAGCCATAACAGTGTGCCACTGCTTGTGTGGCATGGTACACAGTCCTCTTATCAGACATAGGGTCTTACTGCTACCAACGTTTTGACTCAGACAACACTACCTATTCATGTTGTAATGTGTTCAGTTCGAGTCTGACAACCTGTAAGTAGGTGAGCAGAATCATAACGGTGCCAAATCTATTGATCACTCCAAACACCTTCATTAGACTCGTTTAACTCTTTCCAAATCCTCTTCTGATTGACACCCAAATTAAAACTCTGAAATATTCGTATTATTTTTTTTGGCGCCAATCCTAAGCAGTTCAGGTCTAAATATCTTGCAGATTGAATTGAGACATGGTGCTCTTTTTCTCACAAACGGTAACCAACTAGCCCTACTATACTGTGCAGTCGACACAAAAGACAACGCGCATACACAAAACAAAATAGATTCAACTTCCCATTGCACTCTGTATGCATTTGTACACACGAACGCACGCACGCACACACACACACACACACATACATATATATATATATTAAATACATATTCTTAAATACATATTTTTTATTTCGTCTCGATATTTTCGGCTACATCAGAAATCTGCGTCAATCTTATTTTTCCAACATTTTTAAATCGCCATTATTAATTGATGGCTTGGATTACTTTATTTGCGGTTTCTCTTTTTTCAAAATTCTTTTTTTAACGTGAAACCTTTTCTATAACAATTTTATCTCTAAATGAAAACATTTATTCCTAACAGATTCAACTTTCATCATAGAGCGGCCTGGATTTGTAGAAGTATAAAAAGTGAAAATCATGAAACTGATCGTTGGAAGACTTTCAAAATTCATCTAAATAAATGTTATTAAATTACTGGAAAGAAATTATATATTTTTAATGAATAATTGCCGAATCAATTACTTGAAATCTGGTGATAGCGTCTACGTTTACAAGGGTCAGATCGAGCCTAAAATGAATTACTGCAGTTATATTTAAGCAGAAGCTTCGCAATCCATACTTTACAGGCTCGATAAATCCCAAAGGTGTTCCTATGCCTTTGTGGGTAACAAATAATTTCCCACCATGCAACACCTTTCTCACAGGCGAAACGTCTCTCACGGTTCTATTGCTACTTCCATGGAAAATGCCCAGACGAATTACATTCATTAATGCTACCAATTTAACCTCGCGACTAGGACTTGCCATGCTACGCACATTTTAACAAACCGCTTTCATTCCTCCTTCCATATTCCATTTGTTCACAGTAAGTTCTGCCAACTCCAAAAATGAGTTTCTTTAATCGTGTCTTCCAAAGCAAGGCATTTTACTGCCACTGTTGTGCAGGGGGTTACATAGGAGGAATGTTATGAAGAGTGAGAGGTTGTAGGAGGTGTCACGAAGAGAGTAGGAGAGGAAAGAGATTACTGATGAAAGTGGGGTGGATGAGGAGGAATTTTATAAGGAGTGAGAGGTTGCAGGGGATGTCAGGAAGAGAGTGTAAGAGGGAAGAGTTTACTGATGAAAGTGTAGTGGATGAGGAGGAATGTGATAAGGAGTGAGAGGTTGCAGGGGGTGTCAGGAAGAGAGTAGGAGATGGAATAGATTACTGATGAAAGTGGGTTGGATGAGGGGGAAAGTTATAAGGAGTTTAGAGGTTGCATTGTGTGTCAGGAAGAGAGTAGGAGAAAGAAGAGAGTATTGGTGAGAGTGGGGTTGACGAGGAGGAATGTTATGAGGAGTGAGAGGTTGCAGGGGGTGTCAGGAAAAGTGTATGAGAGGGAAAAGATTACTGATTAAGATGGGGTGGATGAGGAGGAATGTTATGAGAAGTGAGAGGTTGCAGGGTGTGTCAGGAAGAAGGTAAAAGAGGGAAGAGAGTATTGATGAGAGTGGGGTGGACGAGGTGGAATGTTATGAAGAGTGAGAGGTTGCAGGGGTGTCGGGAAAAGAGTATGAGAGGGAAGAGATTAATGATGAGAGTGGGGTGGACAAGGGGGAATGAGAAGTGGGAGGTTGCAGGGGGTGTCAGGAAGAGAGTAGAAGAGGGAAGAGTGTATTGATGAGAGTGGGGTGGATGTAGAAAAGCATGAGAGAGAGGATATAAGTTAGTGAGGCTAGAGATTACTATTGTCTTTACATTTAAATTCTTGGAGATTGTAACTGTCAGAAAAGCATGTATGCGGAAAAGATTTCCAGAGGCCGGAATTTCGAGAAAAGAAGCTGCTGGAGTCGAATTTGCGTTTACAATTTATTGGTTTAAGAGTAAAAGGGTGGGTCTTATTTATGTTTTCCCGATTACTAAAAATTACTTTGGTAAAACGCTTGCCAACTGTAGTACCATCCATTTACACAAGCACTTCTGGTAGATGGCTTTACCCCTCCCCTTTTCACTATTACTCACAATATAGGCTGGGTTTGCCACACCGTCCTTTCTCGTTTGGTAACCAATTAATTCAGGCTACCTATGTCTAATTCTAATAATACGTGTTCTTTTTGTTGGTTTTTTCTTATTTCTAATTGCTTACGCGCTCCAATGCTGGAATTTTCAGTATCATTCTGTTGAACTCCATTTCTACCGACGCCATTTTTCTCCACATCCATGGGTATATTGTCCAGCATTCACTGGCATATACATGAAGAAATATCACATGGTAATCAAATACTTTAGGAAGTTACGAAAGACTAACAAGACTAAAGGCTCAAGAAAACTGACGAAAGAGGTTGTGTTTTATCAGAACAATGCTCCAAAACACATTTTTTTCTGTTTCATATCCGCTGTTGATATGTTTTGAGCAACAGGATGAATAAACACTTTTCTTTGTTTCTAATGGGATTTATGTTTTTGTCTAGATTTTTTCTTAGATTTTAGGATCTGTTTTTCACTAAATGCCCCTTTGGATTTCAGTGTTACATTTTCCATCCATATTTAAACCTTCTATATTTTCTTGACGATAACTTCTTCAAGTTGTAAATTGCATGTTGGTTTTAACTCCCACTGCTCATGACAAAACTTTCTGTTTTTTTTTTTTTGCAGTTAATGAATACTCGTTTTCTTTTCTCGTTTTCATCTGCTACCCTGTCTAGGATGTTCTGTATTTCTATTTACACATCAGCCAGTGAAAGTTTTATTTAAATAATTACTTCGAAATTTACTCTGCGTATTGCAGATGTAAAATTGAAATTTCTTATACACTGAGTAACATACTATTAGCTACATCATATAAAATCAATAATTGTTGGGTTCTGAAAGGGTTTTATGAATTATGAAAGCATCTTTATACGTTATATATATTGTTCGGACTCTTGCCTTTATCTTTATTGTCCTGTATACGACGTTTCGGCCGTTATACATTCCGGCCTTCTTCAAGTGCCAGATTTTTTTTTTAACCAAACCCTTTATTTTGATCGCTGGGGTAGATTGTTCTCGTTCCATGTGCGATGCACTTCAGAATATCACGTGGTTATCTACCTTGCACTCAAATTTTTAAGTTATTTGTTTATGACTTCTGCAGCCGAAGATAGAACTCACAAAAATTTGGGTCAAGTCACTCGGACTAACCACCGTCTATAACCACTTAGCAACGTGTTCTTGATTCCGAACAATCTAAATAATGCCTAATTTCATAAGTGTAGATAAATACTACAAGCATCTATATGCAATGAGCATTTAAGATAGAAGTCGGTTCGATCTCTGCAGATATCAAACGTACGGTATTGATTTACATCAGTGTGTGTCCTTTAATTCAATTTAAGATTAATTTTTTCCGCATCAAAGGTTCCATTCTATTCTAATATGTAATTTATAGAGCTATCACTTTAACGTTTTGGGTGTAAGTATGTAACATAAACGCTGGTTTAAATGATAATTTCAGCGCTTAAAAAATTAAGAAATGCAACTTTGTAACAGTTTCAAATTATCGGAGCTACACAAATCCTGGAAGAATGGATTGTTGCAAAATCTCATCTGCTCGAAAATACTGTTGAAAAATTCGACTGTATTTCAAATTCCCGCATCAGTCACCGACGAACATTTTCGATATTTGCTGCCAAACTATCTCCAAGAAGAGAGAGAATAAATATGCGTTTATGCCTTTTATCTACACTATTATGAGCTGTTGTTGCAATCGACCGCTTAAGTCTATGAAGTCACGTGATGTCGAGAGCAATCGAAAAGTCTTCCTTCCTGTTTGATTGGGTCTGTCGCCATATTTAGCTCTGTTTCAGAACTGCCGTCCACGCTGAGGCTAGAATTCCATTTCGCAAAGGAAATTGTATTCCGTAGAAGAGAAACGGCGATTTCTCTCGACGAACACCAAGCAAAAAGAGCGGCCTTTTGACAAGAACATAGAAAAAGAACGAGACAAGAAAAATGAAAGTGGAAATTATTAAGGAATAAGAAAAGAAAAAAAAACAGCAAAAAATGTTGAATCTGTTTACTCTCTTTGTATTAACAGAGTTGGATTCCGTGTTTTCCCAACCCCAAAGACTAGATGTACCATTTCTTTTTAAAAAAATATTTTCTTTTTTTTAAATATTCGCTTTCTTTTATGATTTCCTTATCTCTCTATATATATTTCGCTTTCTCTTTCTCTTTCTTTTTCTTATAAATGTATAGGCCTATTTTTTTCTATGCGAGGTTTTTAGGACAACGATTAGGATGAAACTCGTTGTTATATTAATGATCTGTGTGACAAGACTGATAGCCATTAATTTCAAACGCGTTGATAAACATTTTCTTAGAAGCTGATTAAATGAATATTTATTCTGATTTTAAAATATTACTTCCCTCAAAATCTACAGATTCTATTAGTTCTTTTACATATTTCTCTTTTCAGATTGATGAAAACTTTTCAGCGTTTTTAAGCATTTCTCTGCTTGTAGCGTTTTACACTATATAGGCTATCCCATAATTTCCCGTTCGCATAACCCAAAAGAAACTATCTTCCAGTTTACGTATTCTTCTCAAATAAATAAAAGATATTCTGGCAATATGTCGAGAATTGCAAAATAATTTAAGCGTTCAAATTCATATCAAATTTTATGAGGCGTACTGTCTTCCATACAGATTCAGAAAAAAAATCATGAATCACTAGACAATATATCCGTTTAAAACAATGAGAGAATTAGATTTTAATTTTAAAGCGTGAATGTATGGTTTTGAGGAAAGTGAGAGAATCTTTGTATGAGTTACATATCAATGACGTCAAGGCGGTGCTAAAATTAAGATACAGAAATTCGGAGACAGATAGGAATAACAACTGATGATGATTTTTAGAAATCTAACTTTCGTTAAAGAACGACATACACACCAATGCCGAATACTATGCCAAATTGCTGAGACAATTACGAAAGTCTATCAATAGCAAACTCACAGGAAAATTTATATATCATGCTTCAACAAGACGACAATCCTTGGTTTACATGGCTGCTGTGCATGACTGTAGTTTGAACTGCTTGATCACTCTCCCTATTCTCGTGATTTGCTCTAAGCTCGCGTCCAGTTTTTCCGTAATATGAAAAAAAAGCACGTGGATGGCTACTAGTATTGGTTTGAAATTGCCGTCATATCGGCTACTGATGACATTTTTTTTAACAATAAAATGAAAGCCTATTTACCAAATGTTTCGGAGCCATGCAAAATCCATAGACGGCTAATGTGGAAGGCAAGGGTGATTATGAGAAAAAAATATCATTTGATCACGTTCCATGAGAATAAATCGGTTAGAACTTTCAGCCGATATATATAGTCATCCGCAGTCAGATCTGTCTTACAGCTCATCAGTATGGGTAGATAACCGGTTGCTTTTTACCCAAGATTGAAACCCGAGCGAATAGCCGATAGTCGGAGATACTACCTCTGAGCTACGGGCCCTCGGTATAAGGCGGTTGCTTTTTTAGCGTGTATATTATAATTATACATGCCCAATAGCTGAGAGTGTTCTAATTCATTGCTGAATGAATGATAACACACACACACACACACACACACACACACACACACACACACACACACATATATATATATATATATATATATATATATATATATATAAAATCCAAAAGGATAATCAGATAGGGACATTTAAATTTAAAAATCACTTGTTTCTGATGAAGGGCCGAGGGGGGTCTGAAATATGAATACAATAATAAAAATAAACAAATACTGTCCCAAAAAAGTACATTTTTAAATTCAAAACTTTTTAATATTCTTTCTTATACATATCAAGACAGTATACGTGGATCATCTCTATGTTATATATATATATTGTAATTAAAATTTCGAATGACTTTTTTAACGGACACTTTTATTCTAACCAATAGGGCAGCGGAAACTAAAATGGACTAAAATTGCCATATGTACCAAACATATATTTCGCCGGATTTCGAACTCAATTCGTTCGATTTTTATTTCCATTGAATCTTCTTCTCGCAGACAATATTGCAAAATAGATCATAAAATCTTGCGACTTTTGCACTGAATTTTCTAAAGGTGCTCTAAAAAATAAAAGACAAAATTCAATGGCTTGCTCATATAATGAATTCCATCGTTATTTTAGATAAAGATGCAATAATGAAAAATTCTAAAGGAATAAAGGTTTCAGGAATGTTTTCCAGATTTATTTAGTTTTATTTCTTGCTTGTTTCTGGAAGATTTATTTTAATACGACCGCCCATCTTGCAGTTTCCTTTAAAAGAAGAAGGAAGCCTTTCTAATAGAAAGACTATGGATTGCATCCTTATTTCATGTTCAGCACACCTTGCAAATAACTCGCTTCCTGTCATTATGTTTTAATGAGCAATCAGAAAGCAAAAAGGCTTCCAAGAACGATTCTCCTTTTAATATGAAATTCTGAAAATTCATCTTTCGACACTAATCTCATTTACCCGGAGTTTAAATTAACGTACAAACGTTATAGAATAATTTTAGCCGTTTTCAGCTGAAAATAGGAGCTATTTGCAAATCAAGGGAACGGATTCTCCAACACCTGTCAATTTTCTGTGGAAAGTAATTAAAATGTAATTCGTTTTGGATGTTGTGTTTATTTGAGTTGTACGTTTGTAGCATTTCCTTCTGTTATTTCGCAGCATACAGAAGTATGTAAAGTAAAGAACATTATTATTATTATTAAATATAGTGAGGCTAAAACCTGTAGTAAATATTAAAAGTTGACGTCATCGTTGGTTACTGAAGGCTACTTGTGTTGCATTGGACCACAGGTTCAGTTGCACATCGTTTTTTTTTATTATACCGAGCGTTCAATCATCAGTCCTTAGTTAATCATTTTCGTGTTTTCTGTTCTCATAGGAATTATGTCTCTGTACAATAAGATGATTGTAAAAGTACTAGAAAACCTAACAGAATTTATTAACGGCGAACTTCAATTTAGTACAATAGCAGACGACAATGTGTCGATGGTAGGTTTTGAAGAGAATTGAAAAATAATATTAGACTGATTATTATTTTTAGAAAGAATGCTAGTTAGGTATAAAGATAGGACTATCTAAGATGTGAAATACGTAGTGATATTTGCAGTCTACATTTTAGTCTTTTTTCAACCGCCATACCGTTGCCTAGTTCTGACATTACTAAAAGTACTTCATAGCAATTCTTCGCTGAGGTACTTGGACCTTTTTAATTTAAGTGTAGTACTATACTGTAGAGATTATTCCATTTATCTAAAATTGATCTTGTTAGATGTAACCCTGAATTCTGTGCTAGTAGTTTATTACGTCACATGTCTCGTTTAAGAAATTCCCTTCTGGCTCTGTGATGTTTAACAAACTTTGATTTTCAAAAGTATAAATGAAATGTCAATTGCTATCAACTTTCTTCCTGGTTACTCTTCTTTTCTTCTCGCTCGTTAATAATGTTTCTGTTTCTTTCACACCCAGTAACACTTTGTAACTTAGTTGCGTTAGTGCATTCTTTGGAGTAGATTTTTTTTTAATGTGCTCTAAAAAGATAAAAGACAAAGTCAATGATTTGCATGTTCAAATATAATGGATTCTATTGTTAAAAGAATAAAGATTTCAAGAATATTTTCCACATTTTAGTTTTATTTCTTACTGGTTTCTGGAAGATTTATTTTAAAAATTGGAGGAAAGCAAAAAAAAAAAAATGAAGAAAACCTAACGTATGGAATAGAAGATTGAAATCGCATAGGAATACTGACAGAAACCTTTTCACAAACTCAAAAATTAAAATATTAAGTGGCTGAAAATATCCATTCAAAACAAAGCAAAATCTACCGGCCATAATTATTAGGCCATTCCAGTGTTTAGAAGAATGATGTATTTCATACACTATTTAGTATTTATTGCCAAGTTAATAATTGTAAATGAAAATAGAATGGTTCGTTTGTTACAATAACATGTGCATCAAATGAATTTATAAATATTTAATAATTACCTATATTGCAGTTTCATCAATGAAAGAATGAAGAAAATTTATGGTGATTCGGACGAGTTCATCTTTGCTTCAATGCCTTGAAGAATTTTACAAAGAAATAATAATAAAATAACCATTCTATTTTCATTTAGAGTTATCCACTTAAAAATAGTATGAAATACATAATTTCATAAAAAAAACTGGTTGGGGGCTCATGATTATGACCGGTTGTACACTATGTGTATAATAAAAACATGTCAGTGTGCCGGGATAGAGTAGGACTCCATGAATGGTAACAAGGTGTGCCCCAAATTAATAGAATAGTAGCTTAAAAATAGAGATTTTTTTCTAATTAAAAAAAAAAAATTAGAAAAACGAAACAAATTAGTTCAATGTTATGTCAGGTTTTTGTTATTTGAATTTTTAAACTGGGTGGGAAATTTCTTATTCTTTCAGAATGAGTGAATAATACACTTACTTTTAACTGTGCAAAAAGGATTTAATTCTATCATTAACAACCACTCTAAAAATAGCATATTCTTCACATATATCTTTAAATTAAAACTCTGCAGTTTAAATTGACAAAGTAATGTATTAAAAACAAATGCTTATTTCAATTTTTTAAAAAAAAATTCCTATTTTCAAATTTCTTGAGCAATTTTTCCTTAATATAATTCATAGTGCACCCAAGAGTTTTACTGACTCGACAATTACGCCCTGGATTTAAATAAAAGTTTGTGAAACAGTTTTGTAATATGATAGTAAAACCTGAAAGATTTCGTCACAATTAAAAAAGATGGTTCAGTCAAAGAAGTCGTATTTCTTTCTGTAAGCGTTTACAATACCATGGAAAGAAAATACGTTTATAGGGACATGTAATGAGGAAGGATAGCTTGGAGAATCTGATACTCACAGGTCGGATAGTGAGAAAAAAGAGAGGGAAAAGCAACGCTTGACATACTTGATGGGCTTAGGCAAATAGATGTCAGAAAACTGTTTGGGAGAAATAACAAAAGGAAATATGTTAAGAGCTACAAGAGATAGAGAGATGTGGAAGGCCATCATCGCCTACGTCCTGAAGGGACAAGGCACATAGACGAAAAAGATAGTTAACTATACTCTACCGCTACTACACAAGACTGACATACTTTCGGAGGAAATCGGGTCTCCCATACCAACATTCACATTAAACTATCGCCCGGTTCACACTCCACCCACGTCTATTGTACAGGTGTAGAGGCTCATCCCTTGTTCCCTGTTCAGGATGTGGTTTGCGGCTTTCTCTTTTCCAATCTTTTCACTTTTCTTTTTTTTTCTTTTTCATTTTTTTTTTCAATTGGAGTAGATAGACTAAACTATCGCCCGGTTCACACTCAACCAACGTCTATTGTACAGGTGTAGAGGCTCATCCCTTGTTCCCTGTTTAGGATGTGGTTTCCGGCTTTCTCTTTTCCAAATCTTTTCACTCTCACGTAGCCCCATGCACATCAGTGGCGTTACCGCGTTGCTCGGGGTGATATGATTTAAAAAAACAAAACAAAAAAAAAGCACTCTTACAGAATTTTTATATATCCCCTTAAAACTTTACGTTAAACACACTTTACGTTACGTTAAACACAATATTAAAATTAAAGGATAAGATACATTGCATATGCATATCAACTTAGCAGCACTCAATTAATCTATTCAAATGATTAATTGTATACATCTAAACCTCACACATCCCTCCGTAATAAAACAATTTGAAAAATATATTTTTGATCAAGCCCTGAACAAATCATTAAAAAAACAGGCCAAGTTCTTTACATTCAGAGACGATCATGCATTCCTGTAGTTAACTATTAATTTAACCCATGTATTTTTCTCCGGATAATAGGAACGAGAAATCGGGGAGACGAGTTCGAATTCCAGTTGAATCCATTGTATTCACTTACGCGCAAATACCCTTGGGAAAGGTATTAATCCGTATCTTCCTTCCAGTTATGGGTTAAATAACAGGACAGATTGGGTTCTATAGCCTTGGTCGGCAACCAGTCTACCGCAGAAAGCAATGGCAACCTACTGCGTGATAATCTTCTGCCCAGTCGTTCATGTCTCTTTCGAGACATAATCACCCAAAGCGTGCATCATGTATGGCACTTAACTGAAACATTTTTTCTTATTTTCCCTTCTACTAATAAGACCGAATAAGTAAACATTAAAAAATCAGGCCCAGTCTTTTCATTCAGAGACGATCATCCATTCCTGTAGTTAACTATTAATTGAACCCATGTATTTTTCTCCGGATAATCGGAACGAGAAATCTGGAAGACGAGTTCGAATTCCACTTGAATTCCCTGAATCCACTGGGAATCCTTGGGAAATGTGTTAATCCGTCTCTTCCCTCCAGCTATGGGTTAAATAACAGGGCAGATTGGATTCTATCCTATAGCCTTGGCTGGCAACCAGTCTATCGTAGAAAGTAATATTAACCTGCTGCGCGATAATCTTCTGCCCAGTCAGTATTGTCTCTTTCGAGACATAATCGCCCAAGCGTGTATCACGTATGACACTTAACTGACTGACTGATGCAGTCGAAACATGTCGACGAATCTAATAAATTAAATAATAATATTAATATACAACCACGTGTTTTCTCAAATTATAATTTGAAATAATTATAATTACACATAATGTGCGTGTATTGGTGCGGGTTTTTATCTGTTTGTGTGTATGTGTTTATATATATATATTTAACAGCTACTTTTACTCTATCATTTTTTATTCTCATCTGAGAAACTCCCTTCCGTATACTCGCTGTCCTCATAGCTACAATCTCCAAACGTCAGTTGCAATTTTTTTTATCTCCCTAACGTCTATTGAACAGGTGAAAAGATCATCCCTTGTTCCCTGATTAGGATGTGGTTTACGGCTTTCTCTTTTCCAAATCTTTTCACTCTTTTCTTTCATTTTTTTCCTCAATTGGAGTAGATAGACTAAATTATCGCCCGGCTTACACTCCACCCACGTCTATTGAACAGGTGAAGAGGCTCATCTCTTGTTCCCTGTTTAGTATGTGGTCTCCGGCTTTCTCTTTTCCAAATCTTTTCACTCTTTTCTTTCATTTTTTTTCCGCAATTTGAGTAGATAGACTAAACTATCGCCCGGCTTACACTCCACCCATGTCTATTGAACAGGTGAAGAGGCTCATCCCTTGTTCCCTGTTTAGGATGTGGTCTCCGGCTTTCTCTTTTCCAATCTTTCACTCTTTTCTTTTTTCTTTTTTCAATTGGAGTAGATAGACTAAACTATCGCCCGGTTCACACTCTACCCACGTCTATTGAACAGATGAAGAGGCTCATCCCTTGTTCCTTGTTTAGGATGTGGTTTCCGGCTTTCTCTTTTCCAATCTTTCACTCTTTTCTTTTTTTCAATTGGAGTAGATAGACTAAAGTATCGCCCGGTTCACACTCCACCCACGTCTATTGAACAGGTGAAGAGGCTCATCCCTTGTTCCTTGTTTAGGATGTGGTTTCCGGCTTTCTCTTTTCCAATCTTTTCACTCTTACGTAGCCCTCTGCGCATGAGTGGCCTTACCGCCTTGCTCGGGGTGATATGATGAAAAAAAAAAATTCCATCTTCTGCAGTCTTAGAACCGATTCTCTTTCGTAAATCTCATCTAACTTTTATTCATTCCTCGGCATCCTGTGTACCCTGATTTTTTCCTTCACTGTAACCACCTCCGCGCTAGTTGCGGTTTTTCTTTGTTTGGGGTGAAATGTTTAAAACATGTTCAGATTTATTTTTAAAGATTTTATGCACTGTGCCTATATACACACTTTTACGATCATTTTGTGCAGTTTTTCTGTACGTGGGCAGATGCAAAAAGACAAGAAAACGAAGTGACATGTCTACAAAACGAAAATGTATCACAAATATATACACCTTTGTTGGTTGTACAGTAAATATATGAAGATAATAAAAGCACGTAATAAAGAATTTTTAAAATACTTTCCAAATATGTTTCCATTAATCTGTGTTTCTTTTGTGTATTCGCGTCCGTGTAAGAATATGCAAAATTATATTTTTTTTAAATTGACCATGTTTCTTAAAATCAAAATCACTTAATCTATATCGCTTCCTGTTATCCGAATGAAGCTTTGATAATGCATAACAAATTGATATACGGATGTATCACATTAAACTGGAAATAGAGAACGTGTGCTTCCTGAGTATCCTCCAGAATAAGCGTCAATTTCACATAAGAATAAGCATCAAATTCAAAACGCTATATGAAGATTACTTGCAAAATTATGAATTACGGTTTTTCTATCATCTGAAGTAAAAATAATCGATACCCAACGATAATAGATACAGTGAGACGGATACGTAATTTATTTTAGTACTATTAGAGAAGATATGAATGCACTAAAACGTGCATTTGCTAGATCAATTTTCGTCTTAAAATGTTTACTATGTTTATTCTCTTTGATAGATTCGAGCAGCCTTTGAGATTTCACTCGCCCGATCGACTCAGTCGATTAAAAACTTACTTCAGCGATTAAACTTTATTGCTTTACTCGCCCGGGGTCGATTAAAAATCTTGAAACGAAATGAAATGAAACGTGTCCCTTCAAATATAGAAAAAGGAAATCTGATTCCTTTTACAACACAAACGTATGTCATTGAAGTTTCACAAGTTACTAAGAATGACCTACAATGACATTGTTGAAATCTTTGGTCATGTGCATGGCGCCTACTCTCGCTTTTATCTTCCCGGTCAGTGTAAACATTCTTTTAATTAACGCTTTCAGAATGGAGCCAAAATATCTCAGTCGGCCAGATTTAAGATGCTCGCAGATTTTTAGAAATCCATTTTGAAAAATATCATCCTTGACTCGAGATTCACGTTATGTTTACGTAGAGCGACTATTAATGAAATGGAGTCGGTCGAGTAAACTGATTTTTAGACGAGTAAATTTTCCCTCGTTCTCGACCGCCGGTCGTGTGATTTCTTTTTCAAATCTCAAATGCTGGATTTGAGTATTGACTTTAGTTAATTATGTATGCTGAATAGGTTGTTTTCTTATAAACCAAAAGTCAAGACGTCATTTCTAGGGAATAAATGAAAAATAAATCCATGACAATTCAGTAATGCATTGTGAACAAAAATGAGCATGCAAACATATAATCAATCGCAAATTTAACGAAATACGTTGACGATGAAATGTGTGAATTTTACAATTTTTGCATACTGCCTTACATTATTTTGGCTTTAACCAACATTTGAATGCACACTATATTAAAATTCTGTTTTATTCAACGCCTAAAATATTTTTTTTATTCAAAGCAAGTTTTTATTCAAATCCATTTCTTTCCAGAATCGAATAAAGAAATAAATGGATATGTAAATAGATATTGTAGGGGAATATGTTAAGACTTCAAAAATAATCTTTTAATTAGGGCATTAAATTAATTTATTTATATAGCATTGTCTAAGGTACCGTCGGTGATACCCCATGGGCAAATTATGCAAAATTAGATAGGTTCACGGCGTCGCATCATTTCTATGTTTCCAGTTTGTTCGAGGTGTCAAATAACTTGTTTGTTTTCAGGAAATAATAACGAGGGTATGGTTAGAATATATAACTTTGTGAGATATATCATCGGTGTGTTAATCATTCCCAATCATGATAATAGAACCGGGCGGCTGTGTAGCATCATATCGAAGGATAATATTGCTTCAAATCACGTCACAAATACCATTAACACAAACCAAATAATTTACATAGAATCAACAGAAAGAACATTCAAAGAAAGATTCAACAATCACAAAACTTTACTTAACACAGAAAAATACAAAATCAATATAACATAATCAAAGTACATCTGAAACCAGAAAAAATCATATCACTACGAAAATTAAACAGGAAATTGTAAAAATTGCACTACAGCTAACAGCAATAGCAGAAACCGCAAATTTTTTAAAGGAGAAACTTTTAATAATATCTTTAAAAATCAAAGTAAAATATCTAACAAAAAACGAAATAATGAAAAGTGTAGACATTCTTACAAATATCTACTTCGCTTCTTCTTTTTCTGTGTGCCCTGTGCTTTTAGGACTTAGACGATCATGGCTTTCCACGTCTCCCTATCCCTAGCGGCTCTTAGTACGCTTTCTCCTGTTACACCTCACAACCCTCCTTCAGTCATCCACCTGCTCTGGCTCCTCCAATATATTATCCGTTGTTTTCCTCTGTCTGTATTTCCTCTATCTGTTCTGTCAGTATTATGTTCTCCAAGCCCTCCTTCCTCATTGCATGTCCCAGGAACTTCAGTTGTATCTTCCTGATGCTAACTATTAATTTCGTTTTCGTTGCCAATCTTTCCAACACCTCATCGTTTCTCACATGCTCGGTCCATGATATCCGCCTCTCCTTCTGTAGAACCACATTTTTTCTTCATCTTCGATGATATTGTTTAACATTCACTGCCATATTGAAGAACTGATATCACATAGCATTCCAGTATTCTCTTGTTTGTTTCTATTAAAAGTTTCCTGTGCTTTAGTACTTTACACAGTTTCTGGAATGCGTCCTTCGCCATACCAATTCGCCTTCGAATCTCTGTCGCATTTTCCATCTTCTGTTAGAACATTTCTAGATATTTAAATTTTTGTACTTGCTTGATTCTAGTGTCCTCCGCCTGTATTTGACATTTTGACTTGCTCTTTTTATGATATCCGCCTCTCCTTCTGTAGAACCACATTTTTTCTTCATCTTCGATGATATTGTTTAACATTCACTGCCATATTGAAGAACTGATATCACATAGCATTCCAGTATTCTCTTGTTTGTTTCTATTAAAAGTTTCCTGTGCTTTAGTACTTTACACAGTTTCTGGAATGCGTCCTTCGCCATACCAATTCGCCTTCGAATCTCTGTCGCATTTTCCATCTTCTGTTAGAACATTTCTAGATATTTAAATTTTTGTACTTGCTTGATTCTAGTGTCCTCCGCCTGTATTTGACATTTTGACTTGCTCTTTTTACTGATGATCATAGTCTTTTCTTCGAAATTATAAACTGAAAAAGACTGATTGCATGGTCTACTTTGCTACAAAAATAATAAACATAACTCAAAACGCAACCCCAAATTACCACAGATGAATATATATATATATATATATATATATATATATATATATATATATATATAATGACTCAAGCCCGACAAAGAACAGAAAATATGAGAATCACTAAATTAAAAAAATATCACACATAAATCTCAGAAAAATGAATACGCAGAAAAGTACAAACATTGAAGTATGAACTAAAACTAATAAAGCACTTAGAAAAAGATCAACCCAACAAAATTAATACAGGTCAATATAAAAAACATGACAAAACTTATACGTTATATATCAATTTTCACTAGAAACAAAGAGGAGAGTACTGGATTGCTATGTGATATCAGTTCTTTAGTATAGCAGTGAATGTTGGACAATATATTCGAAGATGAGGGAAAAACTTGAAGAAGCTGAAATGTGGTTCTACAGAAGGATGCGGCGGATATCATGTACCAAACAAGGTTTTGGAAAAGATGGAGACGAAAAGGAAATTAATACTGAGTAAAGTGTCTGGGAGATGCAACGAGGAAAGAGAGCTTGGAGAACCTGTTATTAAAATGTAAGATAGCGGGAAAAAGAGACAGAGGAAAGCAGCGTATAACATACTTGCAGGGCCTGATCCGGTGGATGACGTAACGAGTGTTGGATGGTGCAACAAGAGAAAGCTTGCTAAGAAAACCGAGGGACAGGGAGATGTGGAAAGCCTGAAATGACATGGCACATAAAAGAAGAAGAAGAAATTAACATCCATTCAGGTGCACCATAAGAATCAATAAAATGAAATCAACAATCTGTGCAATAAAAAGATAATAATACAGCATTAAAAAAAGGAATCAACACAACAAAAGAAATCAAAAGCAATTAAACAATCGTAGACCAATCATATAAGAAAACATCAAAAAGCACCACAATTCATATAAATAAATAAATAAATAAATAAATAAAAACAGGACTCGACAGAAGACTAAAAATTTAGCACTGACGAGTAAAGTCAATTCAACAATGCCTTCACGAAACAAAATATATAAATGCTGTTCTTGCTAAAACTTCATTTTATACTTATATTAAACACTTTCTAACACAAATGTTTACTGGTCTAATGTGAACCTGATATAACTGTTTAGCTGATATATATATATATATATATATATATATATATATAAACGAGATTGTAATAATACTCGTCTCGAAAAGCTTTCATGAAAACCACCGAACGAAGGAAAAAATGGTTGTAAAAAAGAAAAAGAACTTAGAGCATGAAAGTCAGTCACAAGATTTCGGACTGAGATCAGCACGAAGCCCAAAGAAAACGAGTAATCATCTAACAGAAAGCGCCCAATACAAAAATAGAGCAAACTAAATAGCACCTAATGAATCAGACGAATCTACTTAGGTTTCACCTAAACGGATCATCAGGAAACAGCTTTCCCTGACGATCTCTTTATGTGAAACCTAGGTAGGCTCGTCTGGCTCATTAAGTGCTATATATATATATATATATATATATGGATATCTTTTATTTAAAAAGATCATTTCTATTCTAAAACCAGATATCTGAATAGGCTTTATAATAATAATAATAATAATAATAATAATAGTTATTTTTATTTATTCAATCATTTTTTTTTGATTGGCATACATATATCTAATTCATTTCGCTCTCTCTCTCTCTCTCTCCCTGTCACTATATATATATATATATATATATATAACTCATCAAAATTGTATCTTCCCACAGGACATCAAACAACAGGAATACTTAAATCAAGGAGGTGATTTGCTATGGCTTAAGAGTCTAGTAAGAGAATACAGCATCATAAAACACAAGCAAGAAACCCATCTCAGAAATCTAGTACATCAGCCCTTACATCTTTCTGCCTTACTGCTCAAGCAGCAAGAACATGCATACTACGTATGGGGCGTAGTAAGGTAAGAAACTAACAAATCTTCTAACGCCAGAGATGATCAGAAGGCAATTCTTATGTTAACATTCAGCAACTTAAGCAAGGAGACCGTCCAGATGAGATGCAGGAAATTCAAAATTCGTCTGAAGACTGTGATTGAAGTTAATAGCGATTTCACTGAATATATTTATTCTTTTGTATTACAGAATATATATGTGTGTATGTTTGGTAAATATATATTTTAAAATGAGATGTCAGTGTCATTTTCATTTTTGAATAATTTAGACGGCAATTTGTTCATTGGACCCGATTTATATATATATATATATATATATATATATATATATATATATATATATATATAGTGAGTTAGATATATAGATATATATATATATATATATACATGTTCGTATGTGTGAGAATGTATCGTGGTATGTGTGTGAATGTATAGTGGTTTGTGTGTAAATGTATATATATATATTAGTAAGGATGTGTAAACAGTTATAGAGACATCGGATTATGTTCAAAAGCGCAAATAGAATTATAAATTGGTCGAATATATACACGAATTACTGTGGGCATATATGCATAAGTTCGTGATTTGCGTGCAAAAGTATTATTGGAAAACGCCTGGTTTTGCGCCCAACCAGGTTAATAACAAATAAATAAATAGACAAAAGAGGGGTGAATAAAAATACAGACAAAATCCTATGAAAATATTAATGATACGAAAAATATATAAATAAAAAAAAGAATAGTTTAAATCGTTTTCAGGAACGTTTATAGAAAAATAAATGTCTTTGATCAAGAGAATCGAATTCTGTCGGCCTCTGACGTGAATATAATCATCTCTTCCTTTGCCTGCAATACACAATTCGTCGACAAGAACAACAAAAGCAAGAGAGCGACGACAAGCGGAAAAAAAGAGTGAAGCAGAAATAGAAATAGGGAAGAGAAAGACAAACGAAAGAGGAGGAGATTTTTTCCATCTTCTTGGTGACAGAAATTTAATATGCTTTCAGCATAATGGGATTGAATTCACTTCACATTGCAACGTTTCAAATACCAAGTAATTTCCATAGCAGCCATATAGTTCATAAAAATACCCAAGTTGGTTGTGTGCATGAACAAGTAACTCTCATCGCAATATGTATATATATTTGGGGGGGAGAGAAAAATATTTAGAGAGTGAAAGAAATCGAATGAGTGAGTGATATATATATATATATATATATATATATATATATATATATGTAGAATATTCAAACATTCGCAAGCACATCGGTTTATGCATTTAAAGAAACATTCATTTATCTTTTCGAATATAGACCTATATGTATATGAATATGCATATATCTAATATATGCGCATACAGACACACACAAACGTACATCTATATATATAAATATATATATATATATATTTATATATATATATATATATATATACAATATAATATACATATAGAGATATATATAAACACACATATATATATATATATATATATGTTTGCAAATCAAAATTTAATATGTTATTTAATATGTTATTATTATATATAAGCATTGATTGATTATATATAAGCATATGATTACATAGATCCCACGAACATTCAAAATATACAGACACGTACAAACACACGCATGTATATGCATGTGTTTGTGAACGTATACACGAATATTTTATTTCTTATTGTGAAGGCCTACGCACATACATACGAGTAACATATATATATATATATAATATGATTCATGCTGAGGTAAAGTAATTGTTTTTCTTTACTTAAGTTCTCTCAACTACATTGTGTTTGCTTGTATGGGTGTATTCAACTTTGAATAACATTCTATCTCTTATATTGCATATAAATTTGGTGATTTTCACAACGCAACAGTTTTATTTACCTAATATTCTAAATTGACATTATTATTATTATCAGATATGCACTGGTTCACATTTTCATAAATCCTTTCTGTTTAAAAGACATAACGTTTAATATACGTGTTATATTCAGATAAAAACAGATTCCACGGCTATATATATATATATATATATATATATATATAGATATATATATATATATATAAACACTTACTTGTGCTCGATTAATAAGAGATCAAAGGAAGAAGGCAATTATATATTTGATGATTTGTTCGTATTTGGGGAACTCAACTTGAACATGCTATTTTCCAAATCAACTCGTGTAATAATTCAATATAAAAAGTGCGATAGTTAAATTGTCGCCATTTATATTTTGAATTTTGTTCACATGCATTGTTTGTTTTTATTTTTGTCGACAGCAGGGTATAGGAGCGTCAATGTGGTAACTCTGATAAAAAGACCTCAATGCTGCAATTTAAACCGCCAAAAATTCAGAAAACGCATGCTCTACTACTATGAATTCACACCGACATATCTAGTAAGAACATTTCAGTGTGATTAGTTGTCAATCCGTGTAGAAGGTAGCGGATTCGGAAAGAGTTGGATGAGTCTAATGGTTTATTACGAAAGCAATACATTTTAGAAAATTTATTCTGATGGCTAGGAAATTAAATCTGTCATTTGCTGAAGAGTACCTCTAACACTAGCCTACATGAAGTACCTTGAATTGGTAGTGCTTCCTTGCTTCAAGAGGGCCGCTGCTGGAACACACTATTTTTGGTAACATGACTCTGCACTATGCCACACAAGCAGAATAACTCAGCCATGGAAGTCAGAATATTATATATATATATATATATGGATGTTTTCCTTTCTGTCCAATTGCCCTCACTCCTGCTCGATCTCTTTCCTTCTGTTAGAAATTTGGGCGTTTCTATATTCAGAAGTGTTGAAAATTTCTACTTCTTTCTGGTATTTAAATTTACATTTTTTAAACAGCTTAAGACATATCTATTATTGTGTCAGATTACCCATTTAGATGAGCCATAGTTAAGTAACTGATTTCATTTTATAACGCTCCATTTCAATAACTGCATCCAGCTTACTACACACTCATATCACCAAACTATTGTATTCATCATTTGTGATGATTTCCCGGATTTTCAACGCAGTATCATTGAAATATCTTTGTTAAATGGGTAAAACGATTCTTCCCTTAGTCTCCAGGAGTCTTCAGGAGTTGCGATATATAGTCTACTGGATTAATACTATCTTTCCCATGATGAAATCCTTTGGTTTATTGACAGTACGCTCTGTGCCATTGTCTTGTTGTATGATAAATTTCCTCTAGATGAGTGTGGATAGTTTCTTCTGTAAATTGGCTGTCAAAATGTTTCTGAAAACTTGTGAATTCATTCTCTTCTTACTATCATGAGTTACGTTATCAATAAATATGAAGGAACCTGTACAAGAAGCAGCCGTGCCAGGCCAAACCAGAATAATTTATATGGCTTAGATTATAAGCAGATTCTTACAATGTCTGTGATTTAGCATTTCAAAAATTTTGGTTTTATCAGTTCATAATTCTTTTTTCCAGAAATTTTGTCGCTCATCTCATGTATTACCTTGCAAACTCTAAACTGGCTTTATGATTCTTACTCTTGATGAGTGTTGTGCATTTTCTGGTAATGCTTCAATATTTCTACATTCGAAGTCTTCTTCGAACGGGTGAATGTGAAATATTTATCCTTACAATGTGAAGCTTTGCTCAATTTCAGAATGGCTTGGTTTTCTTCCATAGAAAACTCGCCCATATTCATTTCGGTTTATCCTTTTTAACAGGAAATATTTTACATCTGGAACCCAAGGCTAAAACAACCGTAGCCATTTACAGCTATTAAATTTTAAACAATTAATCTAAAAGGCAACATCTGAACGACATGAATCACATGGCATTTAAGCGTTCTAACAGCTTTGATCACTTGGTAAATAAATCTGTTCAAGCTAAAGATAAGGTACTTAACAAATCAAAATAAAAATATCAAGTGTAAAAGGCGCAGTTCTGAACACTTGTATTATATTCATCTTTTAGTCTGAAAATTTAATGTCTTCAATGAATAAAAAACAAAGTAATTGTTCGTGTCGTTCCAATAATTTTGGCTATTTCTCTCTCTCTCTCTCTCTCTCTCTCTTATATATATATATATATATATATATATATATATATATATATGCACGCTTCGTTAAAAATAACAGAAAACGTGCTGCAGTTAATTTATTAAATAATGTTTCATGTGATCTTATATTTTCTTTTGTTTCCAGAACGTAATTTATATCAAAATTGTTCACATGTTTAGTTTATTATTTAAGCGCTTTCGTCTATACTTTTAATGATAATCAGAGATAAATTTTATTTTAATTTTACTGAAAAAAATGCTTGCTACATACATACAAATATACATACATGCATACATACATACATGCATACATACATGCATACATACATACATACATGCATACATACAGAAAACAATCTATGTATTCAGTTAAAAGTAACATTTCCGAGAGATACATGTGGCCGGCATTTAGTTTACCCTATATATATATATATATATATATATATATATATATATATATATACATATATATATATATATATAACACGTACTCCATTTAGTAAATTAAATTAATATATTTGCCCTAATAAATTTCCCCAAGGAATGAAACACGTCAGCAAAAATTTATTTCTTGTTGTCATTTACCTTATTTATATTGTCTTTGTAGATACATTCTATTATATCCGAAATGATACTTAGACACACACATTACATATATATATATATATATATATATATATATTATGTGTGTTCATATGATGAGTTACTTTGTATGTGTTAGTGTGTAATTTCTGTGCGCTCGGGTGTGAATTTCAAGTTATAACTCATATCTATGAATCTATTCTTTAAGATTTCGTGTGTGTTTACCTATTAATATCGTAGACAATTTCTCGAAAATTCGATTTGCAGTAAGACATTGTTACATGTGTATATATTTCGATTCTGAAGAACAAGCATTTTAAAAATATCAGTGAATGCTTCCAAAGTACATCCTCTCTAAGTACATTGAAACTCAAGTTATACTGTTAGCATCAGGACATAGAGGATTATTTCTAACTTGTGGGATTCTTAGCAATTTTCGTCCTTTTGCCTAAATACTTATTGCATTTCCACTATCAATTCACTTACGATCGTGAGGTAAATGACTCACTGCCTTAAACAATATATCATTTGCTCAATATGCTTTCTGTGTGTTATATTTTCCAAACCCTCTTTTTACATTATGCGTCCAATAAATCTTTTCTTGATTCTGAATATATCAGCCTAAGGACAATTGTTAACATTTTCCCTTATGGCCAATAAATATATTAACGAATTTTATTATATATTTCGTATCTAAACTTATTTATAAATGGATCTTTGTCTGTGTGTGTGCCTGTGTGTGTACTAATAATACACTGATAGTAATAACAGTTATGAAAAATCACTGAAATTTAATGCATCGAAAATATGTAGTTGATTATCAGTTTTTTGTTTTCTCTCGTGTTTTATAAAAATACATAAACTAGCAGTATCGCCTGTCGTTGCTCAGGTGTAATGAAAGCTTTAAAACTAATCCATGGTCCTGGCGCTCAGACTCAGCCCAAAGAATATTGGTGTGAAATTTGGTAAGAATCGAATAATGTGGATTGTGGATTTGTATAAAGGGCATACAGACAGATAAACAGACACACACACAAACATCTTGCATTTTATATATATTTACGGGTTAGAAAATGTGTCTCTGGTAAGTGACCGTGCAAGAGGTGGGCGAAATATATTTCCAAAAGCTAAATAATGTTCGAGGAAACAGGAAAATATCATTAGAAACAAAGAGAACTTTACTAAATTGCTACGCAAGTTTAATCCTTTTATATGCCGAGACAATTTCACCACAGATGAAGAGGAAACCAAAATGAAACTGCGATATTTTTCTACAGATGAATAAAGAGAATTCTATAGAGGGAAGGGTAAGCAATTAGAAATCCACAAAGAAAATATTAACAAAACGAAACCTTATAATCCACATCAGAAAGAGACAGCTCAAAGCTATTAGACATAATGGGGACAGAATGTTTGGTAAACTCATCACTCACAGTGAATAATATTTGTTAAGTAATATAGATGGATGCACTGATATCAGGTAAATTTATCTCTGACGAAAATTTTTTGTATACATGGTTAAACCGGTGGTCAAGAAATTTGACAAAGTGAATTACACTGTCTAGGGTCGCGCGGGACAAATAATTTTTAGAGTACTTGATAGCCGATGTCCTGCATTCCAACAACATAAGAAATGAAAAATTAAAATAATATGCATACGATTTTTTAGAACCCTGAGATTGAACAAAGAAATTATTTCTTCGTTATCGCGTAACGATCTCAAGTCCACTTTTTCCGGGTGTTTATGTTTGACAAAACATTCAAGCAGGCTTTGAGTTCAACTATCTCCGAATGTTCTTAGCAACTGAGCAAGCTTCTTCTTCTTCTTCTTCTTCTTCTTCTTCTTCTTCTTCTTCTTCTTCTTCTTCTATGTGCCCTGTCCTTTCAGGACGTAGGCGATCATGTTTCTCCACGTCTCCCTATCCCTTGTGGCTCCTAGTATGTTTGTTCCCGTTACTTCTGTCAACCCCCGTTCCGTCAACCACCTGATCAGGCCCTTCAAATATGTTATCCGCTGCCTTCCTCTGTCTCTCTTTCCTTCTATCTGGCCAGTCAGTATCAGGTTCTCCAGGCTCTCCTTCCTCAATGCGTGTCCCAGGAACTTCAGTTGTCTCTTCCTGATGCTCAGTATCAATTTCCTCTTTGTTGCCATTCTTTCCAACACCTAATCGTTGCTTGCATGCTCAGTCCATGATATCCGCAGCATCCTTCTGTAGAACCACATTTCCGCTGCTTCCAGTTTTGTCCTCATTTTCGATGATATTGTCCAGCATTCGCTGCCGTATTGAAGAACTGACATCACGTAGCAGTCCAGCACTCTTTCCTTTGTTTCCAGTGAGATTTTCCTGTGTGTTAGTATTTTGCTCAGCTTCTGGAACGCGTCCTTTGCCATGCCAATTCGCCTTCTGATCTCCGTGGTGCACTTTCCATCTTCAGTTAGGACACTTCCTACGTATTTAAATTTTTGTACTTGATGCTGTAATATTGTCTTTGTTCAAAATAGCAAAGAATTAAATGCTCATAGCAAGAGATATTTATTAAATAGTCATATATAGACGTTTATTAAATATTCATACACAGAACGGAAAAAAACTTCAGAAAATCAAATGTAACCCAAATCCTACTTTAATGGGTCTACCTTCCATATTTATGAGTATGATCAGTTACAGTAGTGAGTAAGTTCAAGAAGTAGGCTAGGTCCTACTCAAAAACAAACATTAATCAATTGGTTAACGATTGGGTGAAACAGGCCATTCCTTAAAATATGAAATCAATCTATACTTGCATGAAACAAAAGGACAAGAATCTACTAAAAGCAAAAGAGTGTCATGATTGTTTTGGGAGGGACAATAAAGCGGTTTCTCATTCCCTTATTTGCGGTGGTTTTATTAAAACACAACTCGTACGCTCTGATTTCTTTGATGATTTCTTCTATCTCGGCTCTTCTTGAAACAAGAACTGAAACAACGTCAGCAACGTAAAAGACAGCCCCAAGAAATCGATGGTCAACCATATCGAATCTTTTAGACTGGCCTGAATTTATCAGTCCGGGTTCACTCTTGACTTGATTGAGAATTAGTCATTCAAGTTCAGAATCAATCAATTTAGAGAATATAGCATACCAATGACTAAACTCTTCAACTCTCTTTTTAACATCGTCAAAGGCTATCGTCAAAGGTTACCTATCCCCACATTTATTGTTCTTGCGGAGTAACTTGATAATACACAAATTATGGATCCCTGCTTCATGCAGTTCTTGTAAATCAGTTCCAGCAGAGTAATAAGAATAGGCGACAGTCTTGAGAAAATTTTGTAACGGAGACCATGTTTCCGGAGTTTAACTTGCGCAAGCAGCTTCAGCGCTTTCTAGATACTGTGATTGAACCCTCGCGTCTAGCTGCTTCAGTCATCAAGAGTGGGAAAGTCGGCTAAATAGCCATCGAACTGAGCAGTACTCAGACCGGTATCCTTGGTGTAAAGATACTAAAATAATCACAAAAATCTTCACATATGCATGTGTTTCTTGTCACGGTTCTGTTAATGTGACGCACAGGGCTATATTTGTCGTATCAGAAAACGTTATTTTAACCTAGTCCTAAATACCACAACAAGGAGTCAAACTTTCTTTTCAATGCGCTTAATTATAGAAACCAGGCATCTTAACCATAATCTTATCTATGATTACAGCAACACCGATATGCCTATGATCAGTGTAAAACATCGAATGAAAACACGCACGATTTTAAGCATTCTTTTTGCTTTTTAAAATTCAAGCTGAATTATTTCTTTTCCATTAATTGATCTAAAATTTAAGATTTTAGTGTGTATATTATGTAAAAAAATAGTCTTATGGGGCATGTTGTGGGGTATATGTATTTTCCAGGCAATTATGGTGATTTTATTTTCTAATTTTATTTTGATAAATCTGTGACTTCAAGAGTTTTGTTTCGCTTTTGTGTTTATGGCTTCAAATTTTGAGGTCATTTAGAAAGAATGGATGAAAATGAGCTAGTTGATATGGAAGTAAGAACACTCGTGTTTTAAATATTGTTGGTAACATAATGTCTTGTACAGATGTCTCTTGTTTAGTAGATGTGTGTGTGTTTTTTGTGTCTGCATATCTGTGTGTGTGCGTGTGTGAATACACCACTGAATTAGGTGGAGGTGGATGAACAAATGTTTTCCTGACTATTAGAGACGACGACACCCTTACCACCTATTGGCAAAAATTACATTTCATGATTTGCTGAACGTTGCTGAACGTTTCTCCGTCTTTACGAAAAGTGGCTCGTATCGCTTTTTAAGTACCTTCATTCAGATTTGGGCCAAAACACAGGTATTAGGAGTGGGCTGTGCGTCCCTTTCCCTTTAGGGGCATCCGGGAATGAGGTCCCGCATTTTCACTACGACCCTGTCAACGACAAACCTTTTTTGATTTTTTCTCCTTTTCTTAATCTGCAACTATACAAGCGGTGGGCAGGGGAGTTTCAGAAAATGTGAGATTCACAATAGACTCAACCGGCGTTAAGCGCTTATGGTACAAAACGTTGACATTGCCCATTACAGGCGAGGCAGATTTAACAAGACAAGACTCGACAAGTGTGGAATTGTTATCAATAGAGGTAAGAACCATAGCGTTTCTTTTATTCCTGGGCAAGAAATCGATAGTTAATCAGTTTCTTCGCACTTCCAACCTGTTTGTTTTCAGGCGGTCTCAATGACCAGAAGTTCTGTCCCTCTGCATCTAGACGATTGGGAGCGGAAATAAATGAAATATTATCCATCATGATTTCAAAACCCTATCTCCTGTTCTGGTGATCGTAGAAAGTACTCAATATCTGACTGTACTTGGTTAGGTAAACGTCTAAGTGCCCTACTATGACTTGAGGAGGAACCTGAAAGACACTTATGTTAATCCTAAGCCTGCCTTGATATTCCTTTCGTACACTAAGTTCATTTGCTTTTAGGTCATGACTAGATGCTATTTGACAGTTTTCGGATGTAGAGATCAGTGTGTTCTACGTGAAATAGCCTATTCCATTGCTTATTCTTCGGGACTGAACCCCCTAGAGATGACAACGATTTGATTGCCGTGTTTTTCCTGTTGCGAAGAATTTTGTACGAATGCTTATCGACCACGAAAATTAACACACTTCTTTTTCAAATTTCTTTAATTCTGAGAAATCTACTAAAAGCATATCTTCTTTGATAAGTTGTGAGAATGCTTGGGCTCTCTTCAAAAACTCTGCGATGTTGATTATTTTGACTGATTTTTTTACCATCCCCAGCCAACATTGTTTGGTTGTATTTTATTAGCTTAATTATTTTTATTTTTGTCATTTTTGACAGCATTGTTTGATTTTATTTACTGATTTCATTAATCTTATTTTAGTGATTTGGTGTCACCATACATTCATTTTCTGAATTCGTCTTTTGTCCGTTTTTTTTTCTCATACTTTTTCCTGCAGATTAATCTTTGGCTATTTTTTTAGACGTGTTAGAATTCGAAGCCTCTCCAAACTGAATGTTTTTCAAAGCCCAACCTTTGTCAGCCATGATGAATTATTCTTGAATCAGCGGGTTTATTACTTAAAATCTGACCAAGCACATTTTTATCTATTAAGATGCTAAAAAAGTAAAACAACGGCCTTTTACTTGTCAATATGAAAAGTAAACTGAAGGAACGAAAGATTAAAGCACATCAGAAAAATTATCAAGGAAATATTTAAAATATCGTTGAAACAACGGTTATCGTACAAGCACCAAAGTTAAGCAACGTCGAATCTGATCAGTACCAAGATGAGTGGATGCTTCAGAATACCAAGAGCTGCAAGCTTGAAATTGCGGATGGTTGTGTAAATAAAGCCTCGGAAATTGAAGTTAGAGGGTCGTGTTTCAATTCCAGTCGAATTTTATATAAACTTAAGTGCAAATACTCTTTAGTAAAGGTATGGATCCACTTCTTCTTCCCAAACTATAGGTTAATTAGGAGGACTAATATAAGAAGGCAATTATTATCTCAAAGAAATACTTACAATTTAAAAATATTAGCTGGCTTTCAAAGACCCGCAAAAAAATGATAAACCATAAAAAGCCTAAATAACAAATCTATCATGAATATAACATATTACTTTTAAAAGAAAGCAGCACATCATATTTATTAATATTATGTATTTTTAACTAGTTGTATTTTTCCACGATATAATTGCAAGCAAATATATGGCTGTTGCATGCTTATATGAAGGACGGTTCAAAAGAAAAGAAAATAAGATATTCGTGAACTTGCGTTTTGCTTTGCATCACACTGCCTCGGTGTTTTCTTTTTAACACCCTTCAAAGAAGCTCAGCCAAGCTTCTTGATTAAAGACCGTCCACATGAAATAATTGCAAAACAAAGCGGCTTTGAAGGCGTTCAATCGGCAAAGATATCCGCTATTGAAACTCATTGGCTTTTCCAATTGTTCTTTGATTTTAATATCAGGGGAATCAATGTATATTAACTTTTGGTTACGTCGAAAAAATTAAATGAAGGCGACCATTATTTTGTACAGCGTCAATGGCATAGCTGCCTGTCATTATATATTACAGCCTTAGATATATGAATTAAAAATCTCCCTAACATTCTACGATAAGTCCGTTTCATTAAGATAACATATGAATGAAGGTAAACGTGTAGGTACTTATTCATTTATCATGGGAATATAAAAGAACAAACAAAAAACTAGTCTTTAAAGATAATTGTAAACATATTACATATCTTTTGTTTCTCATAAAAAATGAAAAAAAAAAAGAAAAAATTATTGACTGCGCAAAATGTCCGGAAATTATTCACCAAATCTAAATCTAATCTTATTTATAAATGGAACTTTGTCTTTGTGTGTGTGTGTGTGTGTGTGTGTGTGTGTGTCCGTTACCTGTAGACTCCGAAACGCCTGAACCAATTTTCTTAAAAATTTACACAGTTGTACTATAAAAGTCTCCGAGTGTTCTTCGCTTGGTTTTGTGTCGAGGTACCCCTGATGAATATCGAAAATTGATCATCGAAAAAATCGGGTTATAGAAGAAGTGGTCCGATTTTAATTAAATTTGATGCACTCATAGACAAAGACATAAGAAACGATAAGTTTCAAGGTTGCAGTTCTTACAATAGTGCAGAAAACTGATAATATATATATATATATATATATATATATATATATATATATATATATATAAGGCAAGATGTTTGTGTGCGTGTCTGTTTATGTGCCTGCATGTCTGTATTTTTTTCAGCCCTTTTATTTTAGTTTTTGCTTCGGGTTTGGCTCTATGTAGGTACATTTTTAGTTCTTAGTCTCAGCCACGACACCATTTACTCAGAGGGCTTATTTAGCCTTCAAAATTCAGTTTACGACGAAAAAAACTTATTTGATATCGATACCGGGAAATCAAAATTTGAATTACATTCATTCATTTTTCTTTCAGTCTATGGCTTCGCTTTAACTGGAAACAACTATTGCTTTTAAGTCTTTCGTGCCAAAGTTCAAAGAGTCTGAACTCTAGGACCATGGATTAGTTTTAAAGCTTTCATTACACCCGAGCAACGCCGGGCTATACTGCTAGTAATATATAAACGTACAGTTTTTATCGTTTTTATGTTTTAAAATAGTTTAGTATATTTAACATTAATGTTCATATACACAACCGCAAACTTTAACACAAACACCGCCTACACACAATCACTGACACACACACATACACACATTTTACAGTGTGTTTGTGGGTGTGTGCAGAAATTAAAATATAAATAAAATATGTCTGAATAAACAATATGAAATAAAAACAATCAGAAAACTTATCTCAGACGTTTATATTTCATAATTTGATAGAATTTATCAATGCAAATATAAGGATTTTACTTTGCAACAAGTTTTTATCAAGAAGAGTAAACATGTTAAATTTTCAAAATGTTTAAATGTAAGAAACGCTGATAAATATTCATCAGGTAACCTGGAAAGTTAATTATGGCTTACGTTAGTTGAGTCACCTTTTCCTTCAAAATCGCGACATTCATCGTAGTTTCTGAAGAAATCTCAAGTATAATTTTAGCGTAAAAATTAGTTAATCACTAACTGCAATGTCTCGGCAAATTGCCTTTCACACATCTTAATAATTTCAATTTGGCAATGCAACTGAAATGTGGTTCTACAGAAGAATGCTGCGAATATCATGGATCGAGCATGTGAGCAATGATGACGTCTTAGAAATGATGGAAACAAAAAGAAAATTAATATAGAGCATCAGGAAGAGACAGCGGAAGTTCCTAGGACATGCAATGAAGAGTAGGGCTTGTAGCACCTGATAGTAACAGGCCAGATAGTGGGGAAAAGAGACAGAGGAAAGCAGCGGATAACATATTTGAAGGACCTAATCAGGTGGATGACGGAGCGAGGGTTGCATGTTGTAACAGGAGAAGGCGTGCTCAGAGCCGCCAGGAATACAGAAACGCGGGAAGCCATGAATGTCTACGTCCTGAAGGACAGGGCACATAGAAGAATATATCAGTTATCCATTGATGTTTTAAAATTTTTATTGTGAAGCTGTTTCATTGTTTTTTATTTTTTGTGTATGAGTGAATAGTTGTCTGTTTAATTTGAATGGGCTGTTTTGTTTTTTTTTTTACATCTGTTTAACGTTTTTCTTAATGTTTAACCAAGTGACGGTTTTTTTTTGGGTCAAATGTTGTACGCTTTAAGTGTGTTTGTTTTCATTTTTGCTTGTTTTGTATGTTTTATTTTTATGTTTTTATATGTTAAATGTTATTTTTGTTTACTCTTTTTGTCATTACCGGGTGTTTTGATCTATCTTTATTTCTCGCATTTATATTATTTGTATGATTTGTTATTATCGTTTCGTATTTATAATACTATTTTTTTATTTTAATTTTTATTCCTTTTTATTCTTTTTTATATTGTATATATCTTTATTCTTTGATTGATTTTGGTATTTTTGACGTAGCAATGTAGGTATTTATTCGCATGTCTGCATTTTCAAATTATCTCATTTTTCTTTGTTATTTAGTTTTTAAAACTAATTATTGCTAATCCCTCCTCTCGGCATAACTTACAACTTTTGCCATTACTTTTATATGGTGGTCCTTTTTGCCATTTAATTTTGTGGTATTGTTCTTTACTTTCCAGTTCCATATATATCTTAATAACGTTGTGTTGTCTTTGTATTATTCTGTGTTGTATGAAGTTTTGTGCTGATTAAATCTTTCTTAAACCGAAGTTTGTTTTGTTCCTGTGTAAATTCTTTCTTCTGTATTGTTATTATTTGTTACGGTGTCTTTGTATATGATGTTGTTCGTAAGACAATTATTATTAAGTGGACAGTTGTTTTTCTTTGGGCTCTTACATTTGTTTGTATTGTCATGTTGACTTGTGTTCTTATTAAGTATTTTTTTGTCCTGTTTGGTTATTGTAAGAAAGTAAAAAAGAAAATTAAAGAAATCAACCAATCATAAACAAGAAGAAAAAGAATAAATGACCAATCTGAAACGAGACTGCCCTTACAATTTCACACAAAATAAACAAGAAAAAACTGCAAATTAACGACAAACAACACTGACGAGTGAGAGCATCATAACAGTCTACATGAAACTTCGAAGTCTGCATGAATCTGGTCTATTACAGAGATAAACCCTTCTAAGTTTTCGTCTCACATAAGCCATATTTCCTAAACCTGTAACCTCTCTGAAGAGGGCTCATATGAGCCGAAAGCCTAGAAACAGCATAATAAAGAAATATCCAACTGTTGGTCAATTTCTGTCTTTAATTTTACGTGACATTAAAGCCAAAATACAATGTTTAGAAAGGCTCATGATTAAGCATAATTGACATTCATTGTCTGTTAAAATTTTACTATATATATATATATATATATATATATATACAGGTAACTACGTGTGTGTGTGTGTATATACTCTCGTTGAGAACGATGGATGTGCGTTCTTTGCACTCAAGTTTTTACTTGCACAGTCGATTTGTTCCATCTCGTTAATTGTATGTAAGTATATATTTTTATTCCTTTATTTTATCATAAATATGCACACACACACACACACACACACACACACACACACACACACACACACACATGTATATATTTATGTAAAAATTAATTGTAACGTTATTATGGTGAATGCTCCTTATTTGAAGTAGACGTTGGTTTTTACTTTTTTATTTTTAACTAAAACATTCAATACGTCTATTGGCCATCAGATTCGATTAAAATAACTAAACATAATGTTTACTACCGAAAATATCGAACCTTTTTTATAGAGGAGAATTGTTGGTATTTGCCAGGTTTTCCGCTTGCATACGAATTTGGTTTACGCTATATTAATCTTCACTAAAGTAATAAAAATATAGCCTCAAATATAAATCCATTAATTCTTTATAATATATACAGATTAGTTTATTCAATCTGAAATGACGCAATTATAATAAAATGTTTCTGAAGTGTCAAATAACTAAATTGTTTTGTTGAAATAGGCACCGCGTTGACGAATGACTCTTCTCCAACGTACTTCTAAATTCTTGATCTCATCTTTAAAAATATTACCATTCTTTGATGTGATAAATTGTTCAATGACGTTGATTACATCTTCCACGTTAGAGAATATTTTCTTGCATATGAAAAGTTAAAAAAGACTAAACAAGTGATAATAAGTATTAGAGATATATTATTATGAACGATGAGACAAAATTTTATAATTCAATACATACAGCTTTTAAACAGTTGATTAAGAAGGAGATCGACCAGATCAACAACCAAGCAAAAATGCATCATTTCAATTGTGACAACCTGACTGAGTAAACACGCTGCAGGAGCTATCATAACTGTTATTAAAGTATAATAACTGGTTGAAAAGAAAATCAAATGATCCGACGCTGGCTCACTATTGTCTTTCAAATGAACTGAAGCATTGCTGTCCCGATATTGTCTCTTTTTCTATGAGAGTGACACACACACACACACACACACACACACACACACACACACACACACATATATATATATATATATATACGTGTGTGTGTGTGTAATTTTACATATAATATTTTACATATATATATATATATATATATATATATATATATATATATATATATATATTGTAAAATGACTCTTCAGAAATGAATTGAGTTCTCTCTGTGACTGGCGTCTGTATACACTGCTTACATATAAGACGTTAAAATTTCCCTTCTCTGACCCCATGCGCCGATGGCTTAGGGAGTAGAGACTGACACCAAATCGGTCGAGTTTCGATCCCCGCCAGAGGCAAGTGGATGTGTCTAGCCAATCTCACTGATGAGCTGTGATACAGCGAAACAGGCTTGTATGTGGATGACTAACATATATATATATATATATATATATATATATATATATATATATATATATATTCAAAATGAGTTTAAAGACAAATGGATTTTAATAGAGTTGACGTCATTATGTATATAAGACCTTGGGACCTTTTCAGCCAATACATTATCAAAGTGGCTCGTTGGTAGAATGTTTAATGTTAAACAGAACACATAAATATTAGGCGTGGAATGGAAGTTGAAACTCCTTTAAAAAAACAAATTTTAATAAAAAATAATTAAAAAAAATAAAATGTAAGGCTGGTGTAAATAGATACACACATGTGTATATATATATATATATATATATATATATATATATATATATATGTGTGTGTGTGTGTGTGTGTTGGGGAGCACCCAATTTTGCACATAAGAATGGACTTGGCTGATATATACATATAATCCTGCCTAAACAGAGAACAGTAGTGGTTGTCAAGAGAGAGTTAGTAAAGAGTCAATTGGCCCGTAGGTTGGTGCATTGTAAGTTGAGTGTTTTGGATATAGACTCATAACCCGGACATACTTCTTTACTACAAGATTGTATATATTGATTTCTACTAACAGTATTCCTAGTATTCCTGAATTGACTAATCGTGTTCCAGTTTGTATATTTTTGTTCAATAAAATTTACATTTCTCTCTCCATTTCTGTTTTTGGTTATTTATTATTTTTGTGGTTTTTTTAACAAGAATCCATAACAACATATATTAGGAGGATCAGCTTATTTCATGACCATATTTTTGTAGTTAGGGTGATTTTTATTTGTCATTTTTTGTTTCATTTGTTTTAATTTATTGTAAGCCATCTTTTTCCTTTAACTCAAATGGTTTTTGCTAATTTAATACTTTTATTTTCTATTGTTCATTTTTCTTTTTTGTATTGTGTCTTTTATTTATTTTCTTTTTCCCTCCCCAAAACTATTTAAATTTTGTTCGTACAAACATATTTTCTTACGCTTACTGTTAGTGTGGAGTAGAATATAACCGACAAAAGTCCTTCAGTGAATATAAAACTTCTTCGGTATTGCACAATTCAGGCAAGACACCATTGATTATGAGAGCCAAGAAATCGCTCTCATGTTTGAAGTCCCCTATTTTTTTCTTATAATCGTTTCACCCCAAAGCAAGGCATTTCACTGCCACTATTGCGCAGGGGGTTACATAGAGGGGAAAGTGGTGAGAAATGATGGTTAGCTATAGGAAATGAAAGAAAGAGGGTGATAGACGGGTAAGGATACCGAGAATGAGGGTTGGGTAGATGGTGAGAGAGTTGGGAGAATAGATGCAAGTTAGTGTAATAGGAGGTGTCTTACATTTAAACTCCTGGAGATTGTAGCTTTCGGGAAAGGAGACATGTGGAAGGGAATCCCACAGGCGAGAGGCGCGAGAAAAGAAGCTCTTGGAGTAGAAATTACGGTTACATCTTATCTGTTTTACTGTAAGAGGGTGGGACCTAGTTGCTAATCTAGTATCTCGTGTAAATTCGTAGCTAGGCGGCACCAGTGATCTACGTTCCTCGGAGCAGGAGACGTGGAAGTATTTATAGAAGAGTCACAGGGAAGAGAGTGGTTGCAGCCGGTCTGCCAAGCCAGTATCGATTACGTTACAGATTCTCCGTTGTATTTTTTCAAGAAGCCCGAGGAGAGTAGCAGGGGCACCCGACCAGATGTGGCAGCACTATTCAATACACGAGCGGATGGTAGATTTATATATGTGCAGGATAGATTCAGACGGGAAAAACTTCCGGGCCCTGCACAGAAAACCCACTTTCAAGCGGTGGATTTGGCAATGGTTTCGATATAGTCATTCCATTTGAGGTCCGCCGAGAGTGTCAGGCCAAAGAGGCTTAGTGTTTTATTCTGGGATGCTAATGTAATTAGTATGCTATGTAATATAATTAACATTGCTGATTTTTAAGACTGACCAAATGCTATGAGCATCTGATAAACCAAAATTTGCTTTTGGAAAACCCATAAAAATTTTAAAAATTTTGAAAAGAAAATGATGTAAACTTTTATAGTGGTCAAGTGTACTGCACGAACGATACATTGCTGTTGTTGGGAGTCATAACTCAAAGACTAAATAAAGGTACAGGTTTTTTTCCACCTGGGACAACCTGATACCCTAAGCCAAAGATTGACTGGAGGTCGTCAGAACTGAGTTAATCACAACAGGCTTTAAATTACGAATCGATTACGAGGGCAGGACCGTAGCTCCATACAAGGTACATTTCAATTTATAGGAGAACACATAGCTACCAATTTCTGTCAGATTTGAGAAATATTAGTTACCACCTCTGACCGCATGAAGATTGTGGTTTGCTTGGGTCAGTGATTGTCGTTAGCTAAGTTTAAGTAAGTGACAGAAGATGACCATCTTTTCTTTCGCCTCTATAGGCTTTGTGTTACATTTTTTAATTTTTACAAAATAAATATTTAAGGTTTGCCTGATGAGACCTTTGTGGTTGAAACTTAGGTAGCAAGTGAGTGGTGAATATTTTATTATTCTAACATATATTTCCTTTGTGGCGCAGTGGATATCGGCTCGGAACGAGAACTCGGGGAACCGAGTTCGAATTCCAGTTGAATTCCTTGCATTCACTTACGCGCAAATACCCCTGGGAAAGGTATTAATCCGTCTCTTCCCTCCAGTTATGGGTTAAATAATAGAACAGATTGGGTTCTATAGCCTTGGCCGGTAACCAGTCTACCGCAGAAATCAATGGCAACCTACTGCGGGATAATCTTCTGCCCAGTCAGTCATGTCTCTTTCGAGCCATGATCGCCCAAGCCTGTATCACGTATGGCACTTAACTGAACTGATGTGTTAAATATCCCCATTCCAATCTCCACTTATATTTTTCTTTTCTTTTTTAAACAGACTTTTACTTCCGGGAACAAAATTCTTTTTCATAATATCTGTTACTTAGTTCTTAGTGTTTGAAAAACATGTTGAAACAGCTATTCTGTAAATGAAATAAATTAAATTCATGTATATATATAAATATGAATTTAATTTATATATATATATACGCTCTCACACCCTGATTGAGCACTCTAGAGCAAAGGTAGACTTTGAAAAGCAGTAGCCACTCTAGCGTGTACGCATCGCCCATTCAGTAAAAATGAATCTGAGCACTCTAGCTATTGGTCGCGTAATATGATATGCGCCAAAAAGACTGCCTTCTTCCACCGAACGCGCAGGGGTAGAGTCTCCGACTGACGCCCAATCGGTCGGGTTTTGAGCCTGGGTTGTGTAGGAATCGGAGTCTAACCGTACTGGTGGGCTGTGATACAGCGAAACAGATCTGTCTGCGGATGACAATATATATATATATATATATATATATATATATATATATATATATATATATGTGTGTGTGTGTGTGTGTGTGTGTGTGTGTGTGTGTGTGTGTGTTAAAAGAACCAACTGTTCTACAATTACAATTTATAGAATTACGAGTTCTCCGGCATTTAAATTCCTCAAATAGAGATTGTAGAGCGTGATATAATTAAATTTGATTTGTAATTAAAATGATATATTTTACATTGCGACACGGAGATTTCTATGTTTCGATATTTTTACCTCGTCACCATGCCATGTTAGATCATGGTTGCAAAAATGATTTTCATTTGAATATAAGAAACAACATACTTGTTATTTATAGATATGAGAAGACAGAAAAAATTCATGTGTGTGCTCAATTTAGCTAATCAGAATAGAGATTAATTTGAAAGTTTAAAAAAATATATATATATTTTTGTGGAATACATGATTTTAACGGCAAAAGTGTCAACCAATTTCACAACCAAAGTGTCGACACCATTTCCGTTTATGTATCCATTATTGTTAATTTTTCCTTTAGGTTTCTCTGTATCTCAAAATGTTCTAAAACTAAAAAATAAAAGAATGAAAGAAAGAAAATATTTTATTTTTTTAGATTTAACTTAAAGTGACCTTTAAGTGTAATTACGCTATTTTTATTCGATTTAGTCTTAAAGGGTTCCGTCCGGTTATCAAGTAGAAGAAAAAGAAAACATCGAAAAAGAAAGAAGTGAGATAGAAAGATAGAGATAATATAGGTGAAAGAGAAGCATAGAAATAATAAAGATAACTTGACGTTTGTCAATGGACGTGTTACTCAACTTATATTTTGTTTGAGAAAACTTGAAAACTTAATTTCAGAAATTCGCTCCCGTGTGTGATTCTGGTCTTTCTATTGGACGACGAACTAACTTCACGTCAGCTTGCGAAAACAACCGTAAAAGAATTTGTTTCTTAGATTTGAAGGTTATTTGAATTTGGTTTTTAGATGTATCCTATTTTTTTGGCCGAAAAACAATTCGCATCAACGTGTAAAATTTCACGAGTCTTGTTTTGCATTCGCTTTTGCGTGTGTGCTAAGCAAAGTTTTTAAATTCGAGTTCTTTTTTTAACAAAATCAATGAGTCAGTGCTTAGCATTTGAATTATTAATCTAGATCTTGTTTTCTTCACTACAATACATATATATATATATATATATATATATATATGTGTGTGTGTGTGTGTGTGTGTGTGTGTGTAAGTGTGTGTGTGTGTGTGTGTATTGTAGTGAAGAAAACAAGATCTAGATTTAAAATAATTTATGTACAAAAGAAAGAAACAGAGAAATTAAATAAAAATCTATTTGCAGGGCCTTGACAGTCGTCGGTCAATATCATTAAAAAGCTAATGCTACCCAAATACACAAAAGCCAAAGCAAAACTCGAGACATACACAAAGACCGGAAGAGGGAAAGAAGAAACAAAACAGGAGAATAGTAGGAGGCTTAAATGGAACTCTGTTCTTACTACAGAGTAAAGGTGGAATGAAAAATTGCGAAGAGATCATCTGCGTTCGAAAATACTGAAGAGATCTTTCTTAAAATCCCTAAAGGGAGCTATAGCCTCCAACCATTCATTTAATAAGACGTCTCTGTTCTTAAACATCATGATGGCTAATGTTTTTCCTTTGCACGGCTTACAACAGTTATTACCTCATTATAGAAATAAAATTTACTAATTTACAAATGCATTGGTGATAATTTATTTCCTGAATATTTTGTACAAAATATATTCACACACACACGTGTGTGTGTGTGTGTGTATTTTTTCTTCCATATACTTTCAAGCAATATATACAGGGAAATTTCCGATGAATAAATGCTAAACTTTCTATATAAGAACTAATTTTATTTCCATGTCCAATATTTAAAAAGATATGGACATGCATTTTCACAGGAAAATCAATGTAAAACAGGGAAATATTTCAAGATAGGAAATATAGAATAAGAACTTAAAGATAGCAAACATTGAATCCTTTAGAAAAACAAGAGATAATCCAAATGTCCTGGAAAGAATAGAATTAAATCAAATCAAATTATAACAGAGATAAGTTAAGTTTCTACAAGCGGTTCGATTTTTGCTTCCGTTTTTTGCCATGGGAAATGTACATAAACTTCTTGACTATGTTTTGCTTTAAAACCACCGATTTAAGAAGCAACTCATCCCACTTAATCACTACCTTAAACCTTCAGTCATTCCATTCTTTTGTGGGAATTTATGGTTTCTTATTTAGTTAATATGTTCCGAGAACGATAGTTTTTCTGTTGCATTCCGTATCTGCCAAATGAGTGCATGATAATCGCAAAACAAATGAAACATGTAATCTTATTTAGTTGGGCTGAAAAAGAGTTTGACTTCTAAATATTCTGCTGTAAAATTTTATTTCAGTTATAAAATTATATTTTTAAAATATCGTAATATACATGCGAGAACAGCAAGGCAGAACGAGAAAAATTACTTAAGATAAACTCCAAGAAAACTGAATGCATGTTCATCAGCAAAAAGTGGAACCCAAAAAGTTAACTGCAGGTTGGAAATAGTAAAATCAAACAGTTGCAGAAATGTAAATACCTGGGAGGGGTTCTTACAGAGGGTGGAAAGTGCGACACTCAAATACGAAAACGCATTGGCATTGACAAAGAGGCATTTGGAAACAAAGAAAAGATTACTGTAGTGTTATGTGATATCTGTTTTTATATGGCAGAGAATGTGAAGATAAAAGATGAAAGAAAAGATTGGAAGCAGTAGAAATGTGGTTCTACAGAAGGATGCTGTGGATATCATGGACAGTGCATGTGTTGAAGAATACAAACAAAAATTATACTTATACTAAGCACCAGAAAGAGACAGTTGAGGTCTCTGGGGCACTTAATGACACGTAATACGGAAGAATCTAACTGTAACAGGAACGGCGAGACAAAATTGATAGCCTTCAGCGAGTGGAAAGCAGAGCGGGCTCTGTAAGGGATATCAAGAGGAGAAATATTGACAAACTCAAAGAATAGGTGCAATGGATATCCATGATCGCCTACGTCCTGATGGGACAAAACACATAAAGAAAGAGAATATTCATCAGACTAACTCTATTCCTTCACCATTAATAAAATGCGGCTGAACATTCTTTTAGTTACAACGAATATCTGTTATAATTTTATAGACTGGGCTTTATAATTATGTATTCAATTGTGGGTCGTGGTGCAGTGAATATCGGCTCGAAACAAGAAATCCAAAAGCCGAGTTCGAAATCCAGCGGAATTGGATGCTTCACTTACGTGTAAATATCCTTAATAAAGTTAATAGTCCGTCACTCTCCCTCCAGTTATGGGTTAAATAGAAGAACAGATTGTGTTCTATAGCTTTTGTTGGCAACCAGTCTACCTCAGAAAGTAATGGCTATCTACTGTGGGAAAGTCTTCTGCCCAGTCACTCAGGTCTATTTTCGAGATCTGATTCCCCAAGCCTTTATCACGTTGGCACTGACTGATGCAAGTGCAGTGATATTGGTTTCTAGCTTGACGTCAACGACATGGGTGCAGAGATCCCTGAATAGATCCAAAGGTTACGTGTCCATGATTAAGGTGAGAATTCTAATTCTAGGACATCGACTGTAGTTTAGTATTGGCCAGGAACAAAAGTTCGATATAATCGATTTTGAATTTCCGTTAAGTTCGTTATTTTACTTTTCGCCCAACTAACCTAGAGAAACATGTAACTCATCCTCTTCTCTCTCTACCTATCGGGTAACAGTATTTAACTTTGATCTATTCCCCTAAGAGATCACCATTCTGAATAGAATATTACCTGGAGATGAGGCGATAAGCTCCATCCCACAAAAACATACGTACAGCTGAAACGTCATCAACAGTGTTGATTGTGCTGAATCTTTGGTTCTATAATACAGATGATAGTCTACATGGCTTGAGAAATGTAACGTGTGATGTTGTTTGTATTATTGTGAAAAATATGTACATATTCGTCGTGTGCAGGTAATAGTCTTCCTTGTTAGAATGGTTGATATTCTTAACACATAATTTCAGTTAATACAATCTAAGAAATATTCAGACGTAAATTCTGTTCGGAAAGATTATGGTTTACGATGAGGAAAATATCATTTTTGAAAGATTATACACACGACAAAGTTGAAGATTATATCAGTTAAAATATCGCATTAACAAAATAAATTACACCTACGTCAGAAAACATCGGAGATTGATAAGACAACATTAATTTGTCGAGGAAGAAATCTTGGGATCTATATCATGCCACTGAGAGATCAGATATAAGCTACCGTAACTATCAAAAGTTTAGTCACGTAACATATGTATTACATTGACAGAACATGGTTTTACAGAGATATAATTGGTTGTTAATTAATGAAACAGATGTAATGCTATAATCAAAATGCTTTCAAACTTATTTCACTCTACGAAAATTAGTTTACCGTAATTCTATAAATGTGCAACTACACCCAAGTGTACATTAACTGACGTCAAACGAATAATATCTTCCTAGGATCTTTAAGACTTTTCCTGATTTCGGATATGTCATCTATTGGAGATTTATTTATCTTCCGGTCGCATTTTTCTTTAAGTTTTAGATCCAGTTTGTCTCTTCGCCTTGATGACACGACTAACAGTTGAAAGGCTTAAACAAACCATATATGCTATCTCTCTGTAAGGCTTGCTAATGTATTCGTGCGGAATTACAGTTTTCGTGCGATTCGTTGGAGTAACGTCCATCGCAAACAATTCCTTAGGACAACTAATCGACAGTCGAGACAACAGTGCCTTGGCGTGATAAACATCTGATGCAATCACTGATGACGCAATATTTTTCAAAGCCAAAAAAGTTCATCACACTCCACGAAAATAGATTTATATTACTGCCCACAACTGCAAATGACCTAATATGAGGAAATGAGGAAAAAATAGATTACACCCTGTCATTCCAGTTGGTCTAAAATTTGCCGTATGGTGACAAAAAGGGAGTTCATATAGTTGATGGAATTAATTTAGACATAGTTGTATTTTCTTTCAGATTAATGTCAAATTTAGTGTTATTATGACAATAATAAAAACAAAAATGAAGATATTAGTCTAAACGTAAATAATGACTCCTCATTTCAAGGGTTCACTGTATATATTTGTTATGTCGTGTGTAAGAATAAATAACTCAACAACAGGAATAGGTTAATTGTTGTATTATAGTAAAATAGTATTTACAAAGGTTATTAGTATACAATACAAGAATAGAGGTTAATCGTCTCAACCCTCGTAAGACGTAGTATGAGCAATGGGTACTTCCGGGTCGTCACCGGAAGTCTACGACTGACTTGTCTATCGGCTGCTCGGCACACTCTCCCACGTAGATGCCACCATTACTTTACATAGTAATAGAATAGTCCATTGTAGCCGAAATAGGTGCGGGCGTCCCAACAATATTCATACTATGAAACATCTTTAAGATACGAGTAGACTTGAAGATGTTCCATAAATTTTAATTGCTTGCATTGGCGGTTGCGTCGCTTATCCCTTTTCTGAAGGTTGGAACTACAACGACCAAGAACTTTTCGGGGGCAATTCAGGGAGGTTCAGAAGTGCCAGGCATCAGTGTAACAAGTGGGGAGGAATTATAAGCTGGCTGAGTTACAAAGACAGACACGGAATAGAAACTGTTTTCCTATAGTTTGAATGCACTTAGAGAAAGATAGCATATATATACAGACTACTTCCTATATAATGGTAGGACATTAACTAGATGAAGACGTCCTTGTCTCTTATGTTTAACCATTATGTAGGAAGTATTTATGAGAGATGTATATGGGATATATTTCTACTGTACTTAATTCAAGTAAAAATTCATCAATAAGTAACAGCAATCAAAGACCGCAAAATTCCGGCAAGGCAATACCAACATCAGCTCAGCGATTAGCAATAGATGTTTATTTAAATGAGAATAATTGCAAATGGCTTGAAAGCTCTCAAGAGTGAAAATATGAAACAAAAAAAGAAAGAAAGAAAGCTGTAAAGTGAAATTAAAAACTAGGTTGCAAAAATTGTGAAAGAGTTTAATTTTACATTTTAATTTCCCTAAGTTGTATTTTGCATAATCTTTATTTCTATTATCTTTATTTTAATATTTATTTATTTTCATTTTTTTCATGTTGATAATAAATATTCAATTTATATCATGAATAATATTTCTTTGATAAAGTAGGGTAGTTAAACCAGTATCTAGCATTTAAAACATACAAAAATATTCATAAAATATTGAAAAAAAAGAAACTTTATTCTGTACCGGATCAAATCCAAAATCTAATCAATTTGAGCCACTCAAAAGGCTAATCATCCCCAAAAGTTTTATCAGAATTCACCTAGCAATTCTTGAGATGCCTTGACCACAGACAGACAAAAATACAATGAGAGAAACTGATAAAGACCACGGAAAACAATACCTCCGCCTTGAACGCGAGGTAATAAGATAGAGTATACGACAGGGCTATACATGACCCCAAAACATTCATTTTAAACAAAAACAAATGGTACATCCACTTTACCCCTGATCTATCAACCAATAACCTCTAACCTATAAAAAACTTAAAGAAATATTTGCGTCACATGTTCAGTCATTGATTAAAACGAAAAATTTCAGCTAGTGCCGTATACTTAGATTGCACAGGTGGAACAGACACACAGCGGGACCTCACACACACGCATACACACACACACACACACACACACACACACACACACACACACACACACACACACATGGTTGAGCGTTTTTCTGTGTGCGTGTGTGATATGATTGATTCTTTTTCAATCTTATCACCGAAAGCAAGGTGATAATGCCACTAAGACGCCAGAAAATCATTAAAAGTGACAGAAAATATTGGAAAGAATAATTGAAGAACAAGCTTGAACAATACAGAAATTGCCGACTGATATTTCATTCTAATTTCCGAAAATAAACAGGAAAAGAAAAAATAGAATTGTTCAACAGGTGAGAAGTGCGTTAAAACAAATCCTTACGAGAAAAAGTACATATAGCTATTTGATCAGTAAACTGGTGAAACCTAGTTGCAAATACAGTAGTACACTTAAATTAACGCGATCTAGGTACCAAGTAGAAATGCTCGCTGCGATTAAATTATTTATAGAAAAGACACTGGGGAGCAATGCCACTATTTTGGGAAAGTCGAGATGTCTGGTCAGGTCCGATGATATTACATAACCTTGTTTAGAATTTGTCAAATGCTTGCTACAATATTCAATGCACAAACAAATAGATTTATAAAAGTGCAAGATTGGCTCTTTCGAACCCAGCGGACTTACTCTTATAACAGAATAAAAAATTGTGTCTTCAGCATAAATAAGAGATTGAGAACTAATGATATCGGAAATATTGTTGACGAATAAACAAAATAAATTCATGAATAGTGATATAGGGGAACCCCACTTTAATATGAAAGGATCTAAAAAAGTAACCGTATAACCGATTCCCATTATATTATTTGTTAAGAAAAATTTGATTAAATACATTTTTTTTTACATAAGATTCGACAGCGCCTTAGTATGGCAAATCCTGTCAAACGTTTTTGAGATATATGAAGCCATAGCTTGATATTCATAATTCTTATCTAAAGCATATAAAAGCTTTCACTAATAAAAGATAAAGTATCAGACGTTTGACATAAAAATTCAAAAGCCATACTGATTGTCTGACAGGAGGCGTTAGGAAAAGAGACGCTTAACCAATTTTTAGTTGGTTATAAATTCCATTTTCCTTTGGAAAATCAGAACAAGAATGTAAAAGAACGGTACTGAGTGCACTTCTGAGTGCACTTTCTGGTGAAATGCAAGAAGCTGAAAAGCATTTGTTGTAGTTTAGTAAGAACACGAGCCAGATCAATAATGGTTCAATCTATCTTTTAAATTACATCAAAATTTTGCCTATCAACCTCTCATCATTGCAAATGCAAGATTAAATTTTTATTTATTCATTAACCTATGAATTAATCTTATTAATTCAATCAACTGCTTTAACTTCCATTCTTTCGCCATACGGCAAATTTTAGACCAACTGGAGTAACAGCGTGTGAACTATTCTTTTTGTCTCATATTAGGTCATTTTCAGTTGTGTGCAGTAATATAAATCTATTTTCGTGGAGTATGATGAAATTTTTGGGCTTTGAAAAATATTGCGTCATCCGAGATATCATCAGATTTTTATCACGCCAAGGTACTATTCTTTCGACTGTCGATTAGTTGTCCTAAGGCCCTTGTTACGATGGTCGTTACTGCAAGGAATTGCACGAAAACTGTAATTCTGCACGAACAAACTAGCAAGCCTTACAGAGGGATAGCAGATATGGTTTGCGTCAGACTTTCAACTGTTAGTCGTGACATCAAGGCGTAGAAACAAACTGGATCTAAACTTAAAGAAAAATGCGACCAGAAGATAAATAAATCGCTAAGAGGCGATATATCAGAGATCAGGATAAGTCTTAAATATCATGGGAAGATATTATTCGTTTTAATTTAGTTAATTTACACATTCATAGAATTACGGTAAACTAATTTTCGTAGAGTGAAATAAGTCTGAAAGCGCCTATGATTTCAGTTCACAATTCATTTACGAAAGTTTACTATATTTGTAAGGAAATAAATTAAATTTGACATATTTTTAATTTATTTGCTTAAGCATCATGTTTAATTGATACGCGTATTTCTTAAAAAACATGTCTGTTAAAAACCATTATTTCGTACTTTGCTTTTCTGTAGATTCCTCGAGACGAGCAGCCTAAGACACTTCAGATCAAATGTCGGTTTTCCCAAGGACGCATATTTTCTTAACAAGATTTCTGGATTATTCAGACCATAGGTATAAATAAATACACCTCCCAAGTAGGCATCTACGCAATATACACCACAATATACTCCCGCACCAGTAAGAAACTGGCATGGCAGACAGACATAACCTCGCTGCTGTCCTTGAACGGGATCTACACTCTGTGGTGAATTTGGGCAAGAAGTGGCTTGTCAACTTCAATGCGTCTAAGACCAAGCTGTTGTCTGACAACCATCACAGGCAACCTCTCCTGCCTCACATAAGCATGGACCAAGCGATTCTCTCTGAGTGCAATACACTGCGCCTCCTCGGCCTTACCCTCTCTTCTGATCGCAAATGGAACCGCTACATCGATTCCATAGCTAAATCCACTGGTAAGAAGGTTGGGTCACTGTGTCGATCCAGGATGTTCTTTCCGCCTGAATCCATCCTGCATATATATAAGTCTACCATTCGACATGCATGGAGTACTGCTGCCATTTTGGTCAGGCGCCCCTGCCGCTCACCTCAGTGTTCTCGACAGTCACCAAAGGAGAGTTAGTAACGTGATAGGTGCTGACTTGGAGGCTCGACTACAGCCACTTCCCCATCGACGAAATCTGGCCTCCCTTTGTCTATTCTATAAGTACATTCATGGCTTCTGCTCAGACGAACTTAAGTCACTGGTGCCTCCTCAACTGGAGTTTACTCGTGCAACCAGAATGGCAACTGGGTCCCACACATATACAGTTAGGTTAGCCAAATGCAGATGACAATTCTACTCCTGCAGCTTCTTCTCTCGCACTTCACGCCTGTGGAACTCGCTTCCATATTCTTGCTTTCCTCACGGCTACAACCTCCAGAAATTTAAATGAAATGTCAATATTCATCTACTAAGATGTTGACTCTAGCCCTTCCATCCACCTCGTATATCCTTCCCTTTCTCTCCCCCCTTGCATCTGTCATCACACCTGCATTTTCATCTTTCTATTGCTTCTTTCTAACTGGTTTGTAATCCTCTTCTCCCTCTTTTAATTAATTTTCTTTCAGTTATGTAGCCCCCGGCATAGCTCGGGGTGAAATCCACAAAAACAAATACAAAAAACAAGACAGACTATGTACTCAACAACAAGTATCCATTAAAATAATGTTTCAACATATAAATTAAAAATATGTCAATCCAATCCATTGTGTAACGAATTTTGTATATATATATATATATAGTTATTACAAATCGTCTGAAGACACTACTCATGGTAGAAATCTAGGTTGCGTAATAACTCGTTTACAAATGGAAAATATACGAAAGTTCTACAATATAATTTTATTGAACACTTTTTAATACAAATGTGCACTGGTCTATTCAGATTATGACCAGAAACTAAGTAATTAAACTATCAATATGTATATATATATATATATATATATATATATATATATAAAGAGAGAGAGATAGATAGATAGATAGATAGATAGATAGATAGATAGATAGATAGATAGATAGAGAGAGAATTTAGCTTGATGAGCCGAAGGATGAAACCTAGGTATGTTTGTTGGGGCTGACTTAGATTTTCTGTATATATATATATATATATATATATATATATATATATATATATATTCATATTAGTAAAATAATACACGTATAATAACTCTATAAATCTGTAAAAATGATTCAATTTTATGGAAAGAAGCGAAAACTCGATGACATTAATCATTGACACAAGCCACAATGCGCTGTGCTTAGAGAATAAACATTGCTATGACTTCAGATGATCTCCTTAGATAAACGACACATTCATTTTAGAAAGAAAATATAAATTCTTCCTTGATAATAGCTAATAAAATAACCGAAAGCGCTCAGATATACAGAACTATGTGAAACATTTTACACACTTTATGTCCAGATAGCAAAACACTTATACGAAAACAAGCAAAATTAAATTACAAGCTTAGTAGCAGTATCTTGTCAGTCGTTGTTAACATAACTTTTATGAAAGAAGCATTGTTAGCCCAAACTAACACGAAATAGATAGATAGACGGATATATTGACAGTTTTACTGCATTCAGAACCGCCTGTGATCGCTGCAAGAAAATTCTGTAATATGAAATGTGTAGCTATGTCCATTTCAAAGCTGAAAACAAACAGATTAGTCACGAGAATTTTGGAAGATATACACCCAAATTATAAACAGAGGCAAAGCAGCTTTCCCCACCGACTATATATGGTCTCGAGGACAGATATTCCTAGACAGATCAGGCGAAATTTTTGGCCTCGATCTTTGACTCGAGTTCAATATCACATGGCAAAGACCATACAATTTTCAACTTCTCACATCTAACTAAATAGAATCTCAATAATATTATATTACACCCCGAGAGGTTTCAACGCATATCAGAAATATTGTCCTTCATAATGTAACTGGTCCTGACAAATTTCCAGTAGTTATTCTTAAGACTATCAAACCGGAACTCACCCTGATCCTATCAAAAATCATTAAATGATGCTTGAAAGAGAAAGTGTTTCAAGCCTGTGAAAAGTATTAAGAGTATACTCGGTCCTCTAGAGCATGGAGAGCGCCCATTCTTCTATCAATATAAACCCATCCTCATTATTGTTAATAAGCTCTTTCAGATTATATTCAACAAGGAGATAGTTGATTAGCTATATAATAACCTATTGAGCTACAAGCAATAAGGGTTTTAATCTGCCCGATCGACAGCTGATTTCATAACTATTATTTCTCACAGAATCGGTGAGGCTTTTGACAACAAAGACACATCAATAACTATGTGCTTAGATATTCTAAAGGTTCAAGTTGTGGCGCAAAGTTTTGCAACTTAATATCTCAAGCTATTGAATTACTGGAAGAGTTTTCTCGATGATAAAATCCTTTGAAACGTTTAGGTTTCTGAATGTATTTATTAACGCCCAATCAAGTTGTCTCAGTTGTCTCCAAGGGGCCATTTCTACAATCAAGTTTCATTTTCCTTTAGATCGTCTAAGAGCATACTCAGATCATTTCTTAATATCTATGCCAATGATACGACGTTATATAGGTGCACCGCCAAAACAACTGATGATGAGAGATTGATAACTGATCTCTCATCCGATCTAGCTCTAGAATGTCAGTGGGATTAAACACCGCTGGTTATACTCAATGCCTCCAAACCTCCTCGTGTTATCCTTGTCAATTACAAGAGCTAATGCAGGCCTAAAAGAGAGTGCAGCTGTCATATTTCTGCAGGATCTGCCTATATTCACTTTCTTGTCTCGATAATCCCAAAATGTCTTAGAGTTCTTGTGCGGAACAAAATATTTCCACCGTTCAATCCCTTTCTCACAGACGAGATGTGGCTAAACACTCACTGCTTTATGGTTATACTATGCTTAGACGAACTGCACTCTTTGGTTCCGTCAGGTCTAATCACGTCTAGAAACCGCCATGCCACTCATATAGTAGCAAAACAACCTCATTGCCTCCTCTGCTTTTCTGTAGATATTGTGATGGCAATTGCTTTGACGACCTTTCTCTTTAATTTAAGTGTGTTACTAGGATGGCATCTAGATCCCACCCTTTTTTACCGTTGAACTATTTAAACGTAAACACCACTTTTACCGCAACAATTTCTATTGTTTTTCGATTGAATCATCGATGAGAAATAAATTCTACTACTCTGTGGAATGGATTTCCAAATGAATGTTTCTCCAATCATTACAACCTTGACTGTTTCAAGTCTATGGTAAATCTTTATGTTCCCCACTTACTATCTCCTGTAATCTGCTACCTTACATGATTTGCTCGCCTTGTACAGGAAGAACCCCAATATTTCACTGTAAACGATTTGTAATTTTTTTTTAATCATATCACCCCGAGCAAGGCGGTAACACCACTGATGTGTCAGGGGCTACGTAAGAGTGGAAAGATTGGAAAAGAAAAAACCGGAAACCGCATCCCAAACAGGGAACAAGAGATGAGCCTCTAGACCTGTTAAATAGACGTGGGTGGAATGTGAACCGGGCGATAGGTTATCAACTCTAATTGAAATAAAAAGGTGAAAAGATTGGAAAAGAGAAAACCGGAAACCACATCCTAAACAGGGAACAATGTATGAGCCTCTACACCTGTTCAATAGACGTGGGCGGAGTGTGAACCGGGCGATAGTTTAGTCTGTCTACTCCAATTGAAAAGAAAAAGGTGAAAAGATTGGAAAAGAGAAAACCGGAAACCATATCCTAAACAGGGAACAAGGAATGAGCCTCTACACCTGTTCAATAGACGTAGGTGGAGTGTGAACCTGGCGATAGTTTAGTCTATCTACTCCAATTGAAAAAAATAAGGTGAAAAGATTGGAAAAGAGAAAACCGGAAACTATATCCTAAACAGAGAACAAGGTATGAGCCTCTACACTTGTTCAATAGACGTAGGTGGAGTGGGAACCGGGTGATAGTCTAAACTATCTACTCCAATTGAAGAAGAAGAAAGAAAAAATGGTAGCGGTGGTGGGTTACTTAAGTTTTAACTTAGTTAAAGTCAGGTCAAAGAAATTTCTTTGAATAAAATGTAAAGGACACCCGTTCAAGCGACAATGAAACTATTTTAAAATTAGCCACAAATAATGAAACAAAATAAAATCAAAGCAAAAGTATAACTTACTTTTAAGAATATTTCAAAGCTGATCCTAAACCCAAACGCACGGGTACAACGCCAATAGAGAAAAAGAATTATTTTATATTTTTGTTTTAAATTTTCTTAATTTAAAACAGAATAATATATGTTTTTGTCGAGTGAGTGTAAATATTCACTGAGTGCTTACAATCGCGTGCTTTTGATGGTTTTCAAGACCCGGGTTTACGTAAATGTGTCATCTTTTGATTCAAGCAATGCATTTAAAACTCAGCGTTGGCCGGCCCACATTATTTTGTCGTCACGGACAAATAATTGGCAAGCGATGTTCTCCCTTGGTTGAATGCATCTTCAACTGTAGGATACATTTAAAACATCACTTATATCGTTAAGTGAGATTTGATCTATTATTTTCATATTAGCAAGAAATGCTAACAAACAAAAATAAATCATAGCGTTTTGAATGATGGATATCAACGTGTAAACATGCGTCTGGAAATATGAACTAACATACAGATTTCAAATTCCAGGAAAGCTTGTTGCTTTCACTTTCATACAAATATTATTGGAAAACCATTAAACTAACCTAAGAAAACGAAAATTGAATTAAAAAAAACAATATAGCTAGAAAAAGGATGAGCTCAAAATACAAATTGCAACTGTTTCATATTCGTTAGAACTGGACAAACAACGAGGAACACTTACATTTTGATTCTTTGTCAGTGATGCTTGTGTAGATCTGTAGGGCAGGCGTAGAGAGATCATGCACACGAAGGTGCCGTCGGGAGTTGGAAGCCATCGGAGAACTCAGTGTCTTCAAAAATTATAAAATTTTCTGATTGTCACTTTAATGAAGTTATGTTTTTGTCAATCACCCTCGGCAGGCGCTTGTTTTTTAAGCCCGCTTGCCGCTTGTGTTTTTGTTGTTGCACTTTGTTGAAATAATCTTTGGCCGGATATATCTGTCAACCACACTTGTCTTCTGTTGACCTTATCTACGGCCGGATGTACCTGTAAATTGCTTGCGCCGTTTAAAGTAATATATTACACGAATCAGTGATACCATAATCAAACAAAATAATTTAAATATCATGGGAGTGTTCTCACAGTGGAGAAAAATTTCGATATTGAAATCCAAAGGCGCATTGGGATAAGTAATATGGCGTTCAAAAGACTAAACATAATACTAAGAAAAAAGAATACTTTTTAAAAAATAATTTTACCTTAATTGAGGCAGTTGTATTGCCACTGTTGAGCAAGGGGTTACATATGGGGAAAGTGATGAGAAAGAGAGTTAGGCTATAGGGGTGTCAGGTGGAGGGTAATAGACGGATGAGAATACTGGTGTGATAGGGGTGGAGTGGATTGAAAAAAGAGCTTAAGAGAAAGGATGTGAATTAGTGAGATAAGAGATGACTATTGACCTTTCATTTAAATTCTTGTAGATTGTAGCTGTCAGTCAAGCAATTATAAGGAAAGGAATTACACAGGCGGAAAGTGCGTGAAAAGAAGCCTTTAGAGTAGAAATTTCGGTTACATTTTATCCGTTTTACTATAAAAGTGTGGGAACTAGTTGCTAGTCTAGTAGCTCGAGTAAATTAATACATAGGGGCACCAGTGAGCTAAGTTCATTGGAGCAGAAGCCTTGAAATTATTTGTAGAAGTCGTTACAAACAAAGGAAAGAATGATGTTATGTGATATCTGTCAAACAAATTGATAGGAAATAGCTGGTTCGAATCCTCCTATTGAGAGTGCTAAAACGTCGTTTTCCTTAGCTACTAGTAAATTCGATTTTCAAGATATGATGCACGCCAAAAATATCTGGTTAAAGATGAAGAAGAGACTAGATGTAACAGAAAAATAGATCTGAAGAAAGATACTGTAGATACACGGACTCAAATCTGTAATCAGTAAAATATTTCTAGAAAAAAAGAAACAAAATTGAGGATAATATTTAATATAAAAAAAGACAGCTGAAATTCTTAAGACACACATGTAATTAAATAGGACGTATAAAATCTGATAGTCTTAGGACATATTGAAGAGAAAAAACAATGCATAATCTATTTAGTGAGATTGACAAAATGGTTGGTTTAATAAAGTTTGCGGGAAAATAACAAAAAGGACAAAATTTACTTGAGAGATGCAAAAGGAAAAAAAAACGTTGTGGAGAGCAGTGATCACATACGTTGTGAAGGAACACAGCACATAAGGACTATGATACCTGATTTGTTGGCTTCAGAACAGAATATGTGCATCCATTAAAAATCGCCTTTCATTTAGACTTTCTCACCGAGGTGACGTAGCTTCCCTCTGCTTTTCTGTAGATATTGTTATGGCAATTGCTTTAACGACCTTATTTCTCTGGTTCCCCTACCACTTTAATTTAAGTGTGTTACTAGGATGGCATCTATGTCCTACCGTTTTTTTTACCGTTGAACTATTTAAACGTAAACACCACTTTTACCGCAACAATTTCATTTCTCGCACTTCCCGTGGAACGCAATTTTTCATGCTTGCTTCCTTGGTGGGTTCAATCTCCAAAACATTAAAGGTAACGTCATTGATATCTTCTATTTTGGTAAATCTCGTTCATCAATTACCTTTCTTTACTTTTCTCTCACTGTAAACTCCTTCGCACTGGTAACGGTAACGCCTTGCTTGGGATGAAATTATAAAAAAGTCAACGTTACCATTGCCTAGATCTAACCTTGGAATAAAGAAATTGAACATATAGCAGTCTGCTTTAGGGATGGATTTGCCAAATACCGAATGAGACTGAAAAACAAAAACATTAGCTCGGGTCTTGATTCTAAATAGAGTCACTTGATCTAGACTCTGAAGCAGATGTAATAAATGACACTCAGTTTGTCAGATGCTATTCATGACATCAGGAAATGTAATCTAACATCAGTTATTAAATATAGCCTCAGGTGAATGGAGACAGTCTGAGAGGATCATAACTGATTGATCGTCGTCGACTACGGGTGACAATTCCCAAAGAATATCACCAAATAACAGAAAAAAAAACTAAACATGAAACCTTTCAACAAAAACAAAGACTAAAATGAACAGCACAGACAAATTAAAGTGTAAATAACAACATAGACATTCTAAATGAAAGACGATGTTAATGAAATGGTGATTTTCAAACAAAAGATTAGTAATTTCGTCACAAACAAAACTGAAAAAGAGCGGTAAGCTTTGGAATTGTTTTTTTTTTTTTACAACAAATATATTGCAACCGGAGTGCTTGAAATTGGTCACTGGTTTCTTACTATTTTCATATAAGAAAACTGCTAATACCCTCTCTCTGTCTTTCTGTCTGTCTGTTTTTCTGTCTGTCTGTCTGTCTGTCTGTCTGTCTGTCTGTCTGCCTGCCTGTCTCTCTATATATATATATATTAAATTATAGTTTAGAACATTTACAAATTATAATCTACTACAAAAGTGTACATTTTGTTTCGACACTGAAAAAAGTGTCACATCAGATGATGAGACATTGTTTATTTTTTGATGTTGAGACAAAATTTGCACTTTTGTAGCAAATTATAATTTTCCATTTTCTAAAATATAACTTTTAATAAATATTCATAGCTCTATTTCTATATTGAGCACTGTTTTAAATTAATGTTTTGAACGTTGTTAATACTTTCTTCGTTCTTTATTTCAATGTGAAATTGCCAGAGAAAATGCGAGCAAAGCACGCATCCTTGTAAACTGTGAATGTAAGAACCCCTCAAAATTACGGTGTGTAGTGGAGGCATCGAAGGCTAACTGTTGCTTAGCGTTTACTGAGCCGCAAGTATTTCTTAGAATCAAACTTGCTTGATGTTGTAGCCTGTTTTCTTCTATTAGTAAACAGCAGCTAAGCATCGTTTAGGACTAGTTTGCATTCTGTTATGGTGAAACACACCTTTTCTATAGTGAAAAGACTCTCCCACCTAATCGAAAAAGGAGTAGTAAGGGGAAGGAACGAGGGTCAGTCGATGTTGGACGGTAGTAGACGACAGTTAGTCGAATACGAAAGGAGTTAACGACCTGACAAGATTTCACTGCATAATACATATTATATAAAGTTCCTCACGTTTTGTACGTGGAACCTATTAGGAACGACTTTAGCAGACACACTAGCCTCCACTGCGAAAATAACTCCACAATATATTCATTGCATGCAGAGACAAAAAAGACCACTGTTATGATCAAACGCGTCACTCTGGTAAAGCCGGAATAAATTGTTCTTGTGGGTAATGGCAACCGAGCAAGCAGGCGAGAACCATGTGGAAGAATGAGGCTTGATTCAGAATTTTCTGTATGAGAGGAAAGCATCAATGTTGGTTTTCACCCAAGATGAGACCTCAGATGCAGCGATCTCAACAGGGAGTCTAAAAACTTTGTTGAAAAGGACATCACAAAAGAAATCGTGGAATAACTCCCTGTCTGATCTTTCATAACTGGTAGGAAGTTCTTAGAAGAAGTGGGAGCAGAAGAAGATATTAACGGAAACCCTCGAGACGATCAGAGTTGGCAAGAGGGAAGAGTTGCGTGACATGACAAGAATCAGGGATAAAATTGAAAAAGAGATCTAGCAGTGAGCTGAGACCGTTATGGTTACTGGGGAAATGTGTGGGGAAATTCATTAATTACTGAAGAGATTGAGTAATTGAACAGTTACTGTTATAGACACCAGCAAGATCTGTGACGGTTGGCCTGATGGGCATTAAATTTAACGAACACAGATGCATTAGCAAACAGATGGGAGGAAATGGACTTGTCTATATAGTTCGAGATAATGTCTCGTATGGAATATTCAATAAAGGAAGGAAGCGGTAGAGAAAGAAAAGATTTTAAATCGAGCTTAATAGAGAGAGACAGAGACATTTGTCTGAATGATCTTAAGATGCAAGAGAATTCACCTTAGTTAGAGGAGAATGTTCACTGATATAAACCCAAACTCTTTTATAAAGAGGAATGGTAGCCGGGGTATAGAAATAATAGAAAATCATAGAACGGTCAAGTTAAGTCTAACAGAGAGCTAAGATATCAGATAAGTTTTCGTGGAGGAAGGATTCAACGCAGTAAAATGGTACAAATAGCACGGACATTCGAGAAAGAGACGTTGAGGTGTTTAAGTGTTTTTGTTTAACTGACTTAGTTTTATTTCTTTGATTGTGTTTTGACATGATAAAAGATTTTATTGTTAAGAAACGGTCTAGAGAAGTAGCATCATTCGGTCGTCAAATGCAACAAATGTGAGAAGGGAACTGGTGCAGCATTAAGTCGTACCGGAAGCACTTGCAGGATCGCCCTTTCAATGCATGACACGGCAGTACAAATACACCGATATTAGTCAACTGTTGATCAGAGTGGCCTCTCAGGACGCTACGTAAGCTTTCGGGTCCTAACTACTAGTCGGAAGCAACAACCAGAAAAATACCAACCCAGTACTCTCAGTACTGAAGAAGCGTTGCCACAATTAGCACACATTGCAAATAACTTGTGGCAGCAAAAGACCTTAGGAGAGGAAAGAAACCGGTAACCTTTTCTCAAACAAAAAAAGGGGTGAGTCTGTATTCCTGTTCAAAAGAAGAAGGGAGTATGAATCAAGCGACAGTCATGACTATGCATAAATTTTACAAAAAAGTTATAGAAAACAAACTTATTAAGTTTTAACATAAAGTAAGGAGATCCCTTACAATTATAACTTACCAATTTATGTGAGGGCAAAAGGTCACTTAAAATATCTTTGAAAATATTTTACTCTCAGACTGTTAAAGGGCTAAGTGCTAAATATTAACTGACACATAAAAGTACAATTCAAAGTCTACAAAACGATTTACATACAATATTTAAAAACTTAACGTTAAAACATATGTTCAGTATAAGCTTACAAGACAAGAAATCTGCTTCCATTAGAATATTAACTAAGTCGAGTGAAACTCAAAATTCATCAGGATGAATCTCATTTCATATTTTCTTTTTTCAGTTCTTATTATGCCATTGGCGAGAAGATTTTTGCCCTGCATATATTATATATATATATATATATATATATATATATATATATATATAGTGTATCGAAAAAAAAACGGATAATGTTCCAAACATATATTGGTAAACATAACAGACAATGAAAGTCTATTTTGTGTAATCATCAGCTGTTCTAAACATTGTAGTTTGGCTTGAATTTCAGAAAAAAAAAAGGACAAAAATTGTCCAACGTTTAAATATTTTTAGTATGCTGGTTCTAAGCATAATATATATATATATATATATATATATATATATATATATATATATACAAAACGACAGAGTGTAAGAAAGACAGAGAGAGAGAGAAAGGCAGAGAGAGGGGAAACAAGCAGATAATTTTACCCTGAACCAGAATCAGCCCCTAGAACTTCAAAAGAACAATAAATTTGGTCAACCGCTCTCAGAACGGCTACAAACGAACATCTATAACTGAGTGCCAACAATTAGCAGACGCATACAAATATAATTCAAAATTTATGCAAAGCATTACAAAAATATTTTAGTATTTAGCATAAGATATAATATAGTTTTGATATATGTTATATCTAAAGGTAAATATACTCAGTATCAGGGTTTTAAATATGAAAATGCATATCAATTTCAACATCAAGCGGAAATAAATTTTCGTGCTCGGTGCTGATCACATGGCCGAAGAGGGTACGCTTTGGCAATGATATCTCTTACGGGACATGACTACTAAGCAGAATATTTTTCCACAGTAGGTTGGCATCAATTTCTGCTGCAGACTGGTTGTCAGCCAAAGCAATAGAATTTCTCGCTGTTCAACCCATAGCTGGATGGAGAAGTGATTGATTTATACTTTTCCCAAGGTTATTTATGCGTAAGAGAATATCAACGAATTTCACCAGAATTCGAACTCAGCTCTCCGATTTCTCATTCCCAGATATATAATAAACACATTTTGAATTTGAGCCACAACATTCAAAATTACTAAAATTCTACTTCTTCCTTCGTATTCCGTTTGTGATAAGGAAGTTTCATCCAGAAACATTCTTCCCGAACAAATAAAATTGAGGAACAGATATTCAAGGAGATGCTTCTCTGATCACGATAATTAAAAAAAATACAGCAGATATTGAACCGTTTACATCCATAAATGACCTCCTATTCTACACTTCACGCCCAGCTTTATTATATTGACCCGGTTAGTGGTGCAGTGGATATTGGCTCGAAACGAGAAATCCGAGAGCCAAGTTCAAATGTTACTTGAAATCGTTGCATTCCTTTACGCGCAAATATCCTTAGGAAAGATATAAATCTATCGATTCCTCTCAAGCTATGGGTTGAATAGCAGGACAAATTATGTTTTATAGCCTTGATTAGAAAGCAGTCTACCGTAGAAAGTAATGTCAACTTAGTGCGAGAAAAGGTTTTGCTCAGCCAGCCATGTCTCTTTAGAGACATGATCACCCAAGTGTTTATCACGTATGGGACTTAACTGAATTAACTGACTGACTTATCTTAATATATGTACTTATTTCTATACTATTATAAAATTCTTGACATCGCATGAGTTCTATTTTCCTTAAAAAAAAGAATTCAAAACTCTATTTCTACTGCTAAATATATAGTGTTTCTCGTAAAGTTAAGTTAATTTACAAGAACACTTATGGAATATTTTGGTTGAAATTACAAAAATAATATTTAAATCGCTATATCAAATTTCTCTCTCTCTCTCTCTATATATATATATATATATATATATATATATATATACGAATATTTTAAACAACTAATTTTGAAATTTGAAAAAAATAGTTATAAAATAATTGGATAGACAGAACTTTTCTCTACAATTCAACAAATCCTGTATAAAAAATAATTCTTGCTGCTTAAATAAAATATATAAACATATATATATATATATATATAATTTATTTGATTGAACATTATTTTAAATCGATATTCGTAGATATTCTATTTTAATTACAAATATGAGTATCGATTAAAACTAATGATGGATGCTAATTAAATTTCGTAAATATCCGGAACTTTCCGTAATATATGCATATATATATAGTCATCCGTAGGCAGATCTGTTTCGCTGTATCACAGCTCATCAGTACGGTTAGACATCCGAGTGCTTTTTACTCAGGATTGAAACCCGACCAAATTGGCTTCAGTCGGCTATTCTACCTCTGATCTATGGGTGCTTGGTAGATGGAGGCAAACGTTTAGCGTGTGATATACCATGTATTCATACGGCAGTAGAGAGAGTGTTCTAATTCATTACTGAATGAACGTTGCGTGTGTGTATGCATGTGTGATTGTGTGTGTGTTTGTATATATTTATATGTTTGTATTCATGTGTGTGTGCTTGTTTATTCCTTATATTTTGTCCCTCTCTGTCTTTCCACACAGTGAAGTCTGCACCTGTATCCGTAAAAAAAACACACACTTTTTTAGGAAACTTGCACTGATTCTTCAAGTGATAACTCCTTTTATTCGTGCTGTTGTTTCCAACTGAAATGCGTAGAATTAGCCACAATTCATGCAGTTTATTTTCAGGAACTAGTTCTTTTCACTTTGGAATCTAAAAAGTGTATGATTTCACTACTGATAACAGAATGTCCTCTATACAAAATCATTTGATTCGGTCTTACATTTTAACAGATCATGCATTTATTCCTCCGCCCGGAAACCTGTAACATTATAAGAAACAACTGTCTAGTTGAAATAGATTTAGAAGATGAAATACCGCAGTCTTAGTTAAGAGAAGCTTCTTATTAATCTCTCGTTTCTCGTGAAATTATTATCGTTATCTCACAACGCACTATTGCTTCAACTGTACTTTCCCAAATCATTGAAGCTAGTATCAACTTGTGATAATTTTCAAGCATTAAATTCTCTTTGTTTACCTGGAATCTATCTCTCTTACAGTGCCTAATCAATAATTAAATCAGTTGTTATCAATCTTCCATTCTACTACACCGATTTTCAGATATTTATTTCAACTTTCTCAAACCATCGCCCATATAGCTACTGACCGAACTTAACGTTACTTAACTTCAAAACCGGTGTTTCAATGTAATGTGGCCGTAATTCTGTTATCTCATCTACATCTACATATAGTGTAATAGGGACATCGCCTTAGTATAATTAAAAGACAATCAAAATGTAGGAAAGTGGGAAAACTTACTGCAAGAATTTAGCTTTTAATAAAGTCACTATAACATTGATGAGTGATTAAAATGAATCTTAAACAAATCAGAAAATAGCTTTATCTTAAATTTCTCTGATTCCTCGCCTCTTGATTAGATTCTTCTCTTTAGAAGGGAATCTAATGCACACATGCGGAGACAGGAACTTTATGTCTGCGAACAACTTCCTCTAGGTAGACCATTGTTACATGTAAACTAAGCTATATGTTCTTTCTCTACCGCCTTCGTCCTCTCATAACTGTTGCGTGCTAGATAGTAGTTCTGGCAATAGAGAAAATGCCATTTCACTACATCCGTTTTCAAATGTATTTGTGTTTGGTGATTTTAATGCCCATCATATCAAGTGGCGTTCTGACGTCAAAATAACGCATTTTTTCATTACTCAAACTTACGCAAGTAGTGGATATCCACACTAGTTTCCACAGTAAACCTGAAGGATATGTTTCTCTTATAGATCAGGTCCTTATCGCTCATGTGATACTATACAACTCTGCATTCTCGGAATCTCTGATCATGCCTTGGTGTCTAAACATTTCTTCCTGCACCCTATCCATACAAGAACATCTTATTAACAGAATATTTTTTCTGTTATAAACAAGCATGATTTTCTTTGTTTTCTTTTGAAAAAATATCTCTGTCTAGTATACCTGTTTAGAATTCGCTTGTGAGGTCTCCTAGTTTAAAGCCAACATTGATACATTCATTCCAGCAATGAAAATTTCAAGTTAAATCTCGTTTATCTTTGTGGTTTTCACCTGCATATTTGGCAGATATTGCGTTCAAAAATGATTTCTTCCGGCTTTACCGGAGTGAAACGTTTGATTACAATAGACATTTAGCGTGCTCTAAATCATGCGAAATAATAGTTTACTATTAAGATGTAACGTATAGCATATCGCAAGTCGGCTCTATTGATTATTGGTGGTTATGCAAGTGATTAGTAAACAACAGCAAACCCTAAATCCCTCTTCTACTCAATCAATTAGTAGTCCTCACATTTAAAGCTCTGCTCAATAATTCTCTTCTAACTCCACACTTGACTCGTTTCGAGAACTCCAGCTTCTTTTTGTCACCAAAAACCGTGACTCAACTGAGAGACAACTGCATAGAGTCGTCTTTGGTCTCGGAGTTCATTTCTAAAATAGAATACCATTAATCTAGCGGTGGTTATAGAATCTCAGTCATAGTCTTAACAAAATGTGCCCCTGAGCTGTCTACAGTATTCTGTAAACTATACAACTATTACCTTTTTCTTTCTTGCTTGACTTCATGTCGGAACTCCTTACATGTAGTTCAAGTTCTTTTGAAAAAACTGTGGTAAACCCTGTAACTATCACTCTATTAGCTTTTTACTGCTTTTTGTAAATGTATTCGAGGCTCTAATCAATGCTAAATTAGTTAAGCCTCTCACCTCTCAAAAACCTAGTCTCTGACAAACAATATTGCTTCTGCTATGTCAGGTCTAATGCTGCTATGCTAACAGCCATCACTGTATACAATGCCCTTGATAATAATGGCGAATCTCAAGCTGTTGCACTAGATATTTCGAAAGCATTTGACAGGCTTTAGCATGCTGAACCTCTGTGCAAGCTCCAGAGCTGCGGTATTTTTAGACGCTTGTTTGCATTAATGTAATCGTTTCTATCAAATCATGAAATGGAGGCCTTTTGATCGGACAAGCTTCCAGAAACATTTAAAATAAGTACGTGTCCCTCATATCTCTATCCTTGTTTCTACACTTGTTTTGTTCTCCATCAATATTCTTCCTGATATTGTCACTTCCAAGTTAGCATCTATATATATGACACAACTGTTTACTTCCGTCACAAAAGAAAATCTGCTAAACCTGGAACGGTAAACCAGGCTGCTGCTCTTGAAACATACATACAAGCAGTTCTTAACTGGAGCAAGAAACGGCTTTTAAAAGTTAATGCCTCCAAAAATATCTTTCTTTAACCACAATAGAGGAACTACCTGCCATCAACATTGAAGATCCAATTATCCTTGGGATAAAAACATTTCGCTGTCTTAGACTAATTTTTTTCAACCGACCTGGTGGAATTAATATATAACATCTAACGCTGCATCTACTGCGAGAAAGGTTGTGTCCCTGTGTGAGACAGAAAGATTTTTATCGCCAGAATCAATGTTCCAGATTTATAATTTTACCATTCATCTGTGCTTTGAATAATTTTGCCATATCTTTGTCAAGTGAAACTGCTATTCATTTTGATGTTGTCGACAAAAATCCAAAATAAGGATATGCAATATAATCGGTTCAGTCATGATATCTCGACTTCAGTTACTTTCTCACTGATCTGACGTACTTCACTCTGCCTTTTCTGTAAATATTTTCATGGTACCTGCTCTGATGAGCTTTTGTTTTCCTGTTGCCCCGACCATGTGAACTTACGCCAGATACAAGATTGGTATCTAGGTCCCAATAAATTACCGTTAGAAAATCTAATTGCAAAGCCAAGTGCATGCTTCTATCTTCTTGAATCCTGCTAATCTTCTATCGTTTCTTCAATAATACATGTACCCAGCTGCTTTTCTTTCACTGTAAAACCCTAAGTGCTAGTGGTAGTCCATCTTGGGGTGACATGATTAATAAATATAAAATAGTGCGATCATTAACACTGCGGATTTACTCCAAAATTCTATCAATGAAAAATGGTCATTTATTTTATATATATATATATATATATATATATATATATATATATATATATTGTGTGTATGTGTGTGTGTGTGCTAGAGAGACAAAAGGTACTATGAAGAGGAAAATATCGAACATTTATGCATTTACTCCAAGAAAAGGTATTGAGAATAATTTTATGGAAATATTAAATCAGTGGAAGGTTTTGTAATGGAAAGCTCGACACACTCTATTGCCTATGTGCACTGTTCCTATTAGTAGTAATATATAGTGAGCGCAGAAGATACGTGTGACTTGCTATGGCAATTACTTGCCTGCCAGATTCTCAGTCTTGCCGTAGAATGTTCTTTTTAAAATAAAACTTTCTTCTATTTTTTATGAACGTGTTGTTTTCTTTTACTCGTGTACCACCTAGTTTAATTGCTTGAAGAGAGTCTACTTTAGACTCGAAACACGTGTAGTATCACAAAATCTTATGGGCCCTTAATATATCATACAAAAAGAAACTTATATTAATAATAATAGCAACAATAAAGCTACACTTTAAACAAAACTTTAACGGATTCTCGCACTTTTCTTCTATACCAGTTTCGCTCGTTGGAACAACCACTTCTTCTGTTTTTAAAATATTAGAGCACTCTAGCTATTGGGTGAGTTTATATCCATTAAAAAGCCTGCATTCTTCTACCGGACGCTCGTGGTGTAGGGGTAAAATCGCCGACTGACGCCGATTCGGTCGAGTTTCAATACTGTGTTTGGAAGCGGTCGGAGTCTAAGCCGTACTGATGAAATAGAAAAAAATATGGAAATTGAAAAAAGAATCGTGCCATTGATAGTAGGTGCACTTGGAATGATAAAAAAAGAAAAAAACAACACAATGAAAGAATCCGTGGAAACCTCAGCTTATGAGATAAACAAAACATTGTCTCCTTAAGTATAGCCCACGAACTAAAGAGAACTTTGTGTATATAATTGTAGAGATGATAGGGGAGATAGGAAAAAACATGAAATGGAGGCATAACGACACATCACAACTTGCCTTAGGTCTTCCAGCAGACTTAGTAGGTAGTGCGACCATAGCAGAAATAAAAATATGATGAAAAATGACAGTATAATAATATATATATATATATATATATATATATATATATATATATATATAGTCATCCGCAGACAGATCTGTTTCGCTGTATCACAGCTCATTAGTACGGTTAGACTCCGATTGCTTTTAAACCAGGATTGAAACCCGGTCAAATTGGCGTCAGTCCGCGATTCTATCTCTGGGCTATGGGCGCTCGGTAGAAGAAGGCAGACTTTTATACATTAACATTATGCACGCCCAATAGCCAGAGTGCTCTAATTCATTACGGAATGAATTAGATGGTATGGTTTTCTTACATGCAACTGAAGCTATCCTACTGACACGTTTATATCATTAACTGTGATTTCACTTCATTTCTTGATGTTGTGTTGTGCCCTCTGTAATGAGTACGTTTTCATGTGTTTGAGGTCCTGGTAATACGCCCAAAAGAATTCAAATTTGTAGTTATTCTTCATTTAATATTATAAACCTTTTTTTAACGTCTCGTTTTCAAGTATATTTGTGCGAATAGTTATTGATTTCGACGCACTAATAAACTCTTCTACAATGACTACTATTTTATTACGAGCACATCTCAAATGGGATACATATTTATTCGTAATCAGGAATTATTTTTATCATACTTAAACTGTATAAATATTTCAGCAAGACGGCATTTTAATATCTGCGAATGTGCATCACATGAGGACATATTCGGGTCTTTTCCTTTCAGATTTTCTCCGGCTTCGTAATTCAGAGTAATCATTTTCCGAGACTGGAAACGTGATCAAATCAGATATTTTAAGAAAGACTTTTTCACCTCTTTAGGTTTGTTTGTTTACTGCCGCAAGGCTGTTCATTATTAGATGAGAAGTTTCGGCTATCTTTGTAAGCACCCGCCAGAGGACAAAATTTGAGTCGATTTTTAGAAATATAATGACATGACAAAGATGTTTTTCATTAATATAGCTTTTCTTTATTTTTCTCTGATTTTAAAGTTGCATTCCACAATTTTCTTAAAATAAGTTCTGTCACAATATAAAGTTCACAATAGTCTATCTGTTTTAGTGGTAGAAATGAGTTTATTTATTCTAATACTGTCTGGTACATGGTCATATGCTTGTAACCTACAGTCAAACTAGTACTGATATATTATAGATAAAACAATCTCGTCACTATTCAGTAGTGAGACCATATTTATTGATATGTTTTAATCATTTCACCCCACTTGCATGTAAAGGGATAAATAAACTAAGAAAACTAATGAAAGATTCTTAGGCAGGAAGAACAATGAAAAGAAAAAGATTATGGAGACTGAAGATAACGATTAACATTTACATTTTTCATAACAGATTTGACTTGGGATTAAGATTATGGAAGTTTCACAAACGTAAATTACGACAGAATAATCTGTTCGTATGTAACTTACAGTTCCATCTATCCATACGAATTGTAATACGATAAAACACTGCTGCGAATCTAGCCAGTCAGTTAAGTGCCATACGTTTTACATGCATTGGGCAATCATGTCTCGAAAGAGACATGACTGACTGGGCAGAAGATTATCCTGCAGTAGGTTGCCATTTCTTTCTACAATTTTTGTTGTTTTTTTCTTTGGCGGCGAATCTCGTACTGTGCTTAAATTCGTAATATCGTTGTGGCATAGAGGAGAGCTCATGATTGCAATTCAGATGAAAATGTCTATAGAAAATTGAAAAAGGAAGTGACGTAACAAAGATAATAAATTAACTGAAGCTGAAATGTCAGGTCAGGGCCGATACGGTTGCAGATATTTAAATGGATTTTTTAAAAAATCTATGTGGATGTGCACTGTGATGCAGTGGATATCAGCTTGAAACAAGAAATCGGAGAGCCCAGTTCGAATTCCAGTTGAATTCTTTGCTTTCACTTACGCGCAAATATGCTTGGAAAAGATATTAATCCATATTTTTCATTCAGTTATGTACTAAACAACAGAACAGATTGGTTTCTATAGCCTTGGCTGGCAACTAGTCTACCTGCAGAAAATAATCGCAACTTATGCGGGATAATCAGTCATGTCTCTTTCGAGATATGATCGCCAAACCGTGCATCAAGTATGGCATTTATCTGACTAACTGATTAATAGATAGCAGAATCACAGGGCCACACGTGGCAGCCATACTCAATGCCTGGACTAATGGTATACTTACCATTTTTTAAGATGGATTGTGACGAGAAAAATTGTCTAAAGCAGCACTGTGAGCCAACAGCCGTAGGAAGAGACTTAGCATTTGATTCAATGCAATAGTTTCACTTTGTAGGGGCCTAGCTGATGCTTGGTAAGTTTATCTTGTGTCAAACACGACCGAAGTCTCCACATTTTAAATATCAAAAGTTTGAAGGTTGGATGTTAAAATGTGGAAGGATAAAATATATCGTTTGTACATTAAAGCAAATATTAATTAACAGAATAACAAAAATTGAGAGAAGAAAATAAAAGTAAAATTTCGTTAACTGAACATTATAACATACATGTTAGAAAAAAAAATGTGTATAGGTAAAATGCATGCTGTTTTGTAGTTAAAATTGTTCAAAAAGAATTTTAAGTATTTAAAATGTCCCACAGAAGTTTAGAGTTCATGGTTGTGTAGTAGCAAGTAGCTAAGTGTCCCTGGCGTATACTGATAGTAGTAGTATGTAAAGTCTTATGTTTCTTCCCCTTGTAGGTGAGCGACAGGGTGAGAAAGAAGGTCAGACAAATAAAGAAATTGTACTTAGATTGTCCTGTTGCTGCTGTTGTTGCTGCTGTTTTCTTTAGCGGCGCGGTGTAAAAATGAAAAAAAGGAAAATTGGAAGAAAAGCTCGAATGATTCAGTGACGCGCCTTTACGATTATGTCAGCGTCTTGAAATTTCTTTGTTACATTGCCAGAAGGTCCGTCAGTTAACCGTGCGCATGCTGGACTGATTTTGACCGGTCAGCTAACGTGGTTTAAATAGTGAAGCTTATCATGTCACCGGCTCCAGCGGGTTTTTCTTCTTTAGGTGTGAAAAAAAAATTGACTGATATCATATATCAGTTTTAGATTTCCTATCTAATTAGTATCCAGAATTTTGCTTTTCACACGGACTTGTGAAATTTTCCTTGGTCTTGGTTTTTTCCAAAATGTTTTTAATCGTTTGGAGCCGATTTTGCGGGTGTGCAATTTTCTTCTTTCCACGTCTCTCTTTCCTTGGTGGCTTTTAATATGTTTTCTCCTGTTACTCCACGCAACCCCCGTTCCGTAATCCACTTGATCAGGCCCTTCAAATATGTTATCAACTGCCTTCCTGTCTCTTTTTCCCTCTATCTGGCCTGTCAGTATCAAATTCTCCAAGCTCCCCCTCCTCATTCCATGTCCCAGGAACCTTAGTTGTCTGTTCTTGATGCTACTATTAATTTTCTTTTTGTTGCCATTCTTTCCAAAACCTCATCGTTGCCCACATGCTCGGTCCAGGATATCCGCAGCATCCTTCTGTAAAACCACATTTCCGCTGTTTCAAGTTTTTTCCTCATCTTCGATGATATTGTCCAGCTTTCACTGCCGTATTGAAGAACTTACATCACATAGCAATCTTTACTCAGCTTCTAGAATACGTCATTCGCCATGCTAAATCGCCCTCGGATCTCTGTGTCGCACATTCCATCTCCTGTTAGAACACTTCGTAGGTATATAAATTTTTGTACTTGCTTGATTCTAGTATCCCTTACGACAATTTGGCACTTTGGATTGTTCTTTTTACTGATGAAAATGCATTCATTTTTCTTGCTGTTTATTTGTAGTCTTTTTGTCACTCTCTTCAGTTACCATCTGTAAGATGTCCGGATTTTGCGTTTTTAGTCAACTGTTGGGCGATATAGAATTTTGATCCTATAACTCTATGTTCGAGAAAGTGCAAGGAGTCACTTTTTTGATGGTTAGCATCAGCCATTCTGATAGGAGACAAAACTAATAATTAAAAGAAATCAGTTTTGTTTTGGAACCATTAAATTTTTTAAAAATGTCTTTTATTCCCCTCGCACTAACCATGTTAACAGAAGATATGTACATAAGCTCACGTTTTTAATCCGAATATACTGTGCACTATATTAGCTTTTGTTATTTAAGTCAATGTTTATCTAACAAACATGACTATTAAGCAAACAAAACTAGTAAATCTTCAGAGCATTTTACTATAACAAATGAAATGTGTTGTCCAAAATGTATGTTTTAAATGGCCTGCAGTCTGCTTTTAAATAGGACAATGAATAAAAAAAAACTACTGTGATCTGAGAAAACCTTTTTTACCTTATATCAAAATGCATTATGCTAACCTCTAAAATAGAGAATCACTGCGCCTTCTCGGTCTAACTTTTTCAGTTAACATGAAAAGGAAAGATTATATTAACTCAGATTAAGTTTTATAAAAGAATGTTGGTTCATTTTGTCGTGCTAGACAATTTTCAAAGAAAAACAACCATTTTAAATATTATATGTTCTGACCTTGGATCTTTACTTTATTAACCTTTGTAGCAACTGCTTCTCAATGTTTTTTTTTGTAAATGTTCTTATTCTAATAAGAGAAATTTAATAAAATCCCAAAAAGAATCTACAATCTTCTTGTTCGTGACCTGGCATATCGTCTACAGTTTCTTTCTTACTCTTCTGGTGAATTTTTAGCTTAGTTACGTTAAGTTTATGAGTTGTGATTGGCGAAAAGGTCTTTCTAAATTAAAGTTGAAATGGCTGCCTGTAACCGTAACTTATATGATACTCTTTTTTTTCCCGATTTCTTGCTTGTGGAAATCAGACGTTATCTTCTGTGTTCTTAATATTTGTTCTTTTATTGCCCTCTTAATATAGCATTTTTTTTTCATTTTCTCTATCACGCAGTAACACCTTACGTTCCAGTCGTTTTATCGCCTTGCTTGGGATTAAATATTTTTATTTTAAAAATAGAAGAACTTTAAAATAAATCAAGTACAAAAAGCTATCTGGGGAGCCTTTGAACTGTTGATGTAAAACGTGACAGCGAAAACCGAATTTGAAGAGAATCACATGTTATATGAAAAGTATTAAGAAACAGTACAAGCAGAAGCAAAAACGTATTGAGATACTATGTGATATTTTTCTTGTTATGTGGCAATGAAACCAATTACCACACAGATGAAGAGGGAAACTTATACACCAGAAACCAGGTTCTACAGTTGATTATTGAGAATAACATGGAAAACGCACGTGAGTAACGAGGAACTTATAAGGGAAATAGAAAAAGATTGCATGCATTTTTGTTAGATGACACGTGAAAAACGAAGGCCAGGTAAATTTCAGCATGAAATAGTTACTTTATTAGAAAACTTCCCACTACCTTATTTAATGGTCTGATATTATATTATGCAACTCGAGGGTTGATCATCCTTATATATATATATATATATATATATATATATATATATATATATATATATATTCATTTTTAAACGAGGTATTTCGCTACCTTGGATGAAAACGTCATAATACGCTTGAATTTAAACAATGCGTAAAAATTCATTAATTCTTTGACACGTGAACGTTCAAATAAAACACCGTTACAAGATCGTTCTTAAAAAGAAAAACAGTAAAAGGTAAAATCAGTTATTAAAAATCGTCTGAAGAAACCACTCATGGTGGAAACCAAGGTAGCGAAATAACTCGTTTAAAAATGAAAAATATTCAAAAGTTCTACAATATAATTGTATAGAACACTTTTTAATACAAATGTGTACTGGTTTAACCCTATTATGACCAAAAATTAGTACTAAACAATCAATCAATATATATATATATATATATATATATATATATATATCAATCAATCAATATATATATATATATACAATAATATTAACTATAACAACAACAATACCAATAGTAACAGAACTAACTCTGCTGAAACTAGTATGAATTAAGCTATAATTGAAATCGTCTTGTACAACCCACCAAGAACGAACTCGGAGGGAAAAGAAGGGGAAGTAAAAAAGGAAACAAACGAAGTACATGAACAAAAAGTCAAGCACTCGCAAGAAAGAAAAAAATCAAAGGCGAAAACCCTAACACTAAAGCGCTCAATACGAAAGTAGAGTAAGCCAACAACCTACCACGGTTTCGCCCAAAGGCTCGTCAGGGAAATTTCCGTTAAGCGATACCGTGGTAGGTTGTTCGCTCTTGCTTAGAATTTATATATATATATCTATATATATATATATATATATGTGTGTGTGTGTGTGTGTGTGTGCTGTTAATTAGTTTTCATTTATAGGTCGACAAATGTTGACAATGGTCATAGGAACAATAAAATCTGAAAATAGAAGCAAGGTATCGTCAAGTTATTTCATGGGAACACATCAGTGGAGATTGGAAAACGTCGAACGGAGATAAGAATAATCCGAAAAGAAACTGAAAAGATAAGAATAAGAAAATCATGGTTGAAGAAAAAGAAGACTTAGAATATTCGGAACATTGGCTGAAGATAGTAAAATAACCAATACCAAATCTCTATATACACTCCACAAAAGAATATGTATACATATGGTGAAGAGTACATGAAAACAGAGTTGGTGAATATTGGCGTAAATTTTATGAATCTAATGGATAGGAGAGATATTGTATTTTTCGCTAAAATAGTTCACAAACACGACTAGGAAACGGATAAAAGGTGTTGGAATATCATTTTTACTCCGCTTTGTAAAATTAATGTAATAGTTGATTTTTAAGCGCCGCTTAATTGTGGCACAAAGCAAAATTATGGCGTACCCATGTGAAAATCGAACTGACTGCTCAGTACTAATAGTTTTTGGTGAGACAAGATAGCTAAATATTACACCAAACTGAGGTGCCCAAATATGATTGGTGATATTATAAGCGTGGGTTAAATCGGGCACAAGGCCAAACGTATAGGGTACCCTGTGCGGATTAAACTCACTACTTATTTGTAATAAGTTATTGCAAGATAGTCTTATAATATCACATTTATATCATCATATGCTTGTTCATATTATAAGTGAGGTTAGATGTCGGACAAGACCGAAAGTATGGGGTACACAATGAGGAACGAACCCACTACTTATATTTTTTTTAATCATTTCACCCCAAGGAAGACATTCCACTGCCACTATTGCGCTTGGGGCTATATAGGGGGAGGTAAATAGGAAGAGTGGTTAGATATAGGAAATGTCAGAAGCGGGGTGATAGATAGTTGGGTGGGTGGGAAGAGTGTTTGAAAGAATGGAAGTTAGTGTGTTTGAAAGAATGGAAGTTTGTGTGTTAGGAGGTGTCTATTGACCTTACATTTAAACTCCTGGAGATTGTAGCCGTCGGGGAAGCAGTCATGTGGAATTCTGTGTAATAAGATCTAGCGAGAAAAGCTTGCTAACCATTACACCGCGTCAAGGTTCCCTAAATGGTAATTGAAATGGTAAATTTAAATGTTTATTTATGTGTAAAATACGACATCTCTAGACAGAGTAGCCAATGCATCTATCGTTTCAATTAAAAAAAAAAAAGCTTTTTACTTTTCAGGGAAGTGGCTTTGTCAATTATTGTGTTGTAGCTTTTTTCGACGACAGTTGGCGGTATCCTTTCTTATATTATATTTGAAGTAGTGTATAACGTCAATATTTAAATTATGTCATTTATTCTTCTGTGCATTACATGTGTTACTCATTTTAGTTACTGCTGCTATTGAAAATTACACACGGGGGTTGTTTTAATTCTATACTGCTGTGATTCTCATTAGGCACGTAGCAGAGTGGTTAGATCTTTCGCTTTCAGGCCGTGGTCCAAATTTTGCCATGGTCGATTTGTCATGAAGGTGACTTCTTGATGTTATCGGTCTGAGGAGTCGATCTCAGCGTGCACCTTTGGAGAGTGCCATACCACTGGTTGACCATTGTGAGTGAAATTAGAAAAGTATGACGGTTGTGCTAGCTCGAAGATACAAGTCATCGTGACCGAGGGTTTGAGCGTCCTGGCATTTTTCAGACTATTGTTCACGCTAGATAACTCTCTCTCTCTCTCACTCTCTCTCTCTCTCTCTCTCTCTCTCAGAAACTGTAACTAAGGTCCGCTCAGCATAGTTGCAGTATAAATCAAAGGTGGACTCCGGAAGTGTTGAACAAACACAAATGTTCCTGAGCAAGCGTCTGCAACGGGGATTAGCTGGCCTTTCTAGTATACAGGTATCGTAAGATACGTGCGGACAGCTATAAAAAGCGCTGTTCCACGAGTGTCAAAAAAGATTTTTCCTCTGTAGAGACACTCTATATTCACGCAAAGTCATTTTCAATTATTGATCTGAATGTGTTGCTATTTGAGACATTTATAAGCGCGTTTGTTGCAACGCAATATATCTTTATTAACGTCTATATCTGAAGAGACTAATTAAGAATATGATGTAAGTTCTTATTTTGATGATTTACTTATGTAACTTTTCGCGGTGTTCGGCGAAATTACGCCTTGTCCTTGACTGTTCTATGTTCTATTCTCTTATCAGCTAAACCTTGTTGTTAAAACTGGTCAATAAGTTGGGTTTTCTAAAGGGTGAAGCATTTAAAAACTTTATATTACTTACCCCAAATTTCAAAGTGAATTTTTATTCTGATTAGCTAAAAGGAACACATAAATTTTATATCTTCCCACATCCATAAATAGCAAATCGATTGGTTTTTGTATTTAAATGTAAATCATTTTCATATCCAACTTCCAACATTGCTTGATGATGAGATAGAAATCTCGAAACATAAAGATTTCCGTGTCGCAATGTGATTTTAGATCCTAATTATATGATTATATTATGTGCTACAATATTTATTGTATTGAGCACTTTTAATAAAAAAACTGAATGCCAGGTAACTAAAAATCGTAAAATCTTTGATCCTTTTTATCTGGATTTATATATATATATTAACAGCTAAACCTTGTTGTTAAAACTGGTCAATAAGTTGAGTTATCTAAAGGGTGAAGCATTTAATAACTTTATATTTAAAAATTTTTTATGGTGAATTCATGGAATGTGCTATCACAGCCTTTATACTATTTATAGATTATAGTTGCTTTTAGGGAATTTTTTTTATATTAAGCCATATTTCTTGATATACTTGAAAGGAATTATTGACTTTTGTTCAAAATCCTTCTTACTCCAGATATTTGTCTGCTTATATGTGTTATTTATTATTAACATACGAGTGAGTCTCCTCTGAGGGTGCAAAGATATATATATATATATATATATATATATATATATATATATACACCACTGTACATACATAATAAGGACATATAATATTATATATATATATATATATATATATATATATATATATATAGTGTTGTATAATAGAGAGCAAGTGAGTATATATACATTGACGGGTAAAAATCTCGAAAAAAATTTCTGTGTCGGAATGTAAACTATATTAATTTCAAATGAAAAACAAATTTAATTATATTATGCTCTACAACATTTGTTGTATTGAACAATTTTATTAAATAAAAGTAAACGCCTGAGAACTTGCAATTATAAAACTGTTAGTTCTCATCAACTGGAATCCCAGGAAGAAGCAAGTGGATGTTTCTCGTCACACTGATGAGCTGTGATACAGAGAAACAGGGTTGTATATGGATGACTAATATATATATAAATACTTTTTTCACTATCCGACGACATAATTTTGCAAAAAAGTAAAATAATTAACAACGTTAAAGAGAAACATGTGACGAGTGCTTTCATAGCTGCTAGTAAAGAGAATGAACAGAGCCGAATATATATATATATATATATATATATATATATATATATACAACGGTCTTTATTTTATTAGAACAGATGATGTTTTCATGACTTTTTATCGTTTAATAGAGTTGATTACAAGGGTGATTTATTTTCAGTTTTTTCAAACGCTTATATGTAGTTATAGAATGTTCGGTATAAAAGAAAAATAGTTAATGTCCCTATAATGAACTTGAAGGAGTGTATATTCAAATTCGACAATAAGCATTGCTATTTTCCGCATTTCATTAAACTTCCCTCATCAAAAAGGCTGCTAAAGACACTGTACTCCCCCGAACTTCTTCAGAATATAATCTACATGAAATAAACTTTGCTATCATTAATAAAAATATATATGGGAAAAAGAAAACCCACTCTTCAAGCGATGATTTCTGGATTGTAATAAAAAACTCCTGCATGAAATTTGAAAGTCAATATCGTAGAAAATTTATGAACATCAATGCTGGAAATGCTGTTGAATGTAACATTCAGGCCCTCATAACAATATCTCACATGTAGATTATATGGAAAATATTCAGGGAGATGGAAAATAGTTATAAAGATACACTCCCGATCAAAAATTTAAGACCACTTAAAAATCTTTACAAAGAAATTTCTTTTAACGGATAGATTTTAAACTCCTCCCACTTAAGTTTAACAATACTACAATCTAAAAGGCAATGGAAACAAAAAGCTACATTCCAAACATTTTATTTAGAAATTTACATTTTAATAAAATAATGTATATGTTTCTATTGTTTTTGAACTTTTTTCACGAAGATTTATTTTGCCCTTACTTTACATAACAAAAGTTACTCATCTAAAACAAGGCTTTGTGATTTTGTTTTTACAAGTATTGATATTATTATGAATGTACGTGTAAAAAACGTGTAATCTATTCTACCAGCCGTTTGTTATATAGAAGATTAAATTAGAGTCAATGGTACTGGGTAGCAATCAATCTAGGAGAAGGAAAACATCTGTACGTGCTTTATTTTGACATCTCCAGTGAATTCGAAGTTAAGTTAAAAATGAATAAGTATTAAGTGCAAGATAGCAGAATTTATATTTATCAGCAAAAGGAGCAGACCTAGATTTGAATTACAACTCTAAGATATCAAATTCATATATGTGCAGAAGTTTAATTATATGGAAAATATTGAAAGAGGAAGGAAAAAGAGGAACCAATGTCGGAATATTCGTGGAACTGACGAATGAAGCATTGTAAAAGCTTAGCCAGACGCTAAGAACCGAGCAGAAATTCGTTAGAAACTAAGACTAGAAGACTAGATGTTGTGTAGAACCTTGTGCAAATTCAATGAAACAGAACAAATAATGTATTCCTTCTATCTTTAACAACTTTCCTGATCAAGAATACGTCGCCGATTGGTGTTGTTTTTCTCTTCCAACCACATTTTTTTAATGTTTTGGACAGATTTATAGATGTTTTTCGCCTTAATGACACAACTGACAATAGAAAGGCTGTCATTAACTATATCAGCAATATGTTAGTTCGTGCAGTGTTACAAATTTCGTAGGCTTCTTTGGAGTAACTTCTATTGCAGACAATGTCCGTATGACAACTAATTGACAGTCGAGACAGTAGTGTCTGTGTGTGATAAAAATGCAATCACGGCTGACGTAATATTTGCCACATCCAAACAAATTTAATCTTGCCAACCGAAAATAAATTCATATTACTGCACACCACTTCAAATAGCTTAATCAGAAAAAAAATGGAAATCGATTACAATGTCTCATTACAACAGATCTGTAGAACTGATCGTATATTAAATGAAAAGTTACTAAAGTTGTTGTTTCAATTAATTTACACAAGCGTGTAATGTTCATTCTCTTATGCAGATATGAATACTGCACAATCTCATCCAGGAATGAGGAATAAGCTAAAGACAAAATATATGAGGTTTTACAAAAGGATATTGAGAATTTCATGGACAGGTGACTAAGCAACGAAGAAGAACAAATAGAATCAAGAAAAGAATGGGGATATTCGTCGGAAACATAACGAGAAAGCGGGGCTGAGGAAACATGACCTTCAGGGATCATATCGAGTTCAAGGGATATTGGGCAAAACGAGATGCCATTTACCCAACGAGCTTGTTTGAATGGATAACGAAACAGAGTTTCGGAAATCTTATAGGCAGTGTCACAAAGAATAAATTGTTGTGGAGAGTCATGATCAACTATATCCTGAGGGGACGCATAAAAAAGATAGAGAAGAAAACTCATCTCTCGCCAGTGTCTTCTCTCAGTCGTCAGCAAAAGATATCCAGATTAACATTTCAAACAGAGAAATTATATGTGTGGCATACGCCCTAAGAATCGTGACTTGTTACGTCCTTTTGTTTTCTTTTAATGATTCAGATTACAACCTGTCGCTGAAAATGTTCTGCTGATAAGGTGGGTTGAGAATTTAAATGACTAGAAAATTCAGACGTTTTCAGTGTAAGTGATGAAATAATTAAATGCATACATATGTATCATTTGCATATTAACGTATATGATAGTAAGTAATACTAATATATATATATATATATAAATCCAGTTAAAGAGGACCCAAAGATTTCACGATGTTTAGTTACCTGGCATTTAGTTTGTTTATAAAAAGTGCTCAATACTATAAATATTATAGCGCATAATATAATCATATATAATCAAATAACTATGAACTAAAAGTATATTGCGACACGGGAATTTTGATGTTTCAAGATTTCTATCTCATCATCAGGCAATGTTGGATGTTGGTTGTGAAAATGATTTACATTTAAATACAAAAAACTATCGGTTTAATATTTATATATGCGGGAAGATATAAATTTATGTGTGTTCCTTTTAACTAATCAGAATAAAAATTCACTTAGAAATTTTGTCAGTAGTTTCTATTTTTAGGGAATATATACTTTCTTTAAATATTTTGTAACTCTAAATTTACTATCGCTATTGCTCATTTTTTATCATGTACATGGATGACTGTTCGAATTCCAGCTGAATTCATTGCATTCACTTACGCACAAATAGCCTTCGGAAAGGTATTAATCCGCCTATTCTTTCCAGTCATGGGTTAAATAACAGGACAGATTGGGTTCTATAGCCTTGGTCGGCAACCAGTCTACCGCAGAAAGCAATGGCAACCTACTGCGGGATAATCTTCTGCCCAGTCAGCCATGTCTCTTTTGAGACATGATCGCCCAAGCGTGTATCACGTATGGAACTCAACTGACAGATACTTTCTTTTTCCTTGTTTTCTTTATTTTCTCCCTAACAGTTAAAGTGTCTACTTTTAACCTAATTTCATTTTTCTTTTCGCTTTTTATTTATTTTTTATTTCATTGCTTCTCACTATATCCTATTACCTTTGATCTATATATACTTGTACCAAAAATTCCGTTTCTGCTTTCTCCATATCTTGACGAAGATGAAGAATGAAAACTTTATATTTTTATTCAAAATTAAAAGTTTTTTTTTCAGTGCATTTACTCTTTTTATGAGCAAGTATTTTTATTCTATTTTATTTTTTATTCTAATTTATTTCTTACTATCATTTTTGTATGTATATAAATATGCTGATTTCAGTACATACAGTCAGCCATGTACATGATAAAAAATGAGCAATAGCGATAGTAAATTTAAAGTTAGAAAATATATAAAATGCAATAAAATCTTAGATTACAAAAAATCTTTTTAATTTTTAAAATCATTGAGTAATTAAAATTTTTTCCTCTTTTTTGTTTTTTGTTTAACTGCTAAAGCCTTCCTAGAACAATCCTCTCTTACTTATTTGTATATATATATATGTTCTTGGCTACCTTTTGAGCCCTATGGTAGACTTTAAAAACAGTAGCCATTTATGCATAACTCATACAGTAATGATTTTTAAACATCCTCGGCTGCTGGTGTGTACTCACATCGTGTAGATAATGTTAAACCAAGTGCACTTAGCTTACAGGTAGAATTGCCGGCGTGAATTCGGTCGGGTTTCAATCATGGCTGGAAGCAATTAAGTGTCTAACTGTACTGATGAGCTGTGATAAGCAAAATAGGATTGTCTGTGGATGACTATATATATAGTCTTCTTTCCTGTTTATGATGCGGTTTCCGGTTTTCTCTTTTCCAATCTTTTAACTCCTATGTAGCCCCCTGCACATCAGTGACGTTACCCCCTTGCTCGGGGTGATATGATTTTAAACAAATATTCCATCTTTCTAATATCTATTTATTTATTATAAAACTTTATATAACAATTTACTTATTTTAATATCACATCGATTATTATTATCCTTCAGCGACTTTTTGGGTATATGCATGTTAATTAATAAGAAGTTGTTGGTTTTATCCATATTATAAAGTGAGCATTTTGCAATGTCTACACATGATATTTATTTCATTACGTTTTTTAATAGATTTTAATTTTTAAGTGATCTAATAATATATAATTTTTCGTATAGACACAATGGGCATGGGCCGTTTAAACTCTCTAAAAACGGGTTGTCAATATTTATTCTCATATATGTATATATATTATCGAATTTCCTTTTCATTTACTATTACATTGAAAACCGGAGATTTACGCTGTAGAAAGAGATATGAACGCACAGAAACACTATAGATTTATAACATAGGAACCCCAACGGTGTACACACAGATACGCATGATAAATGAAAGAAAACATCGAGCAGGAAGTGTAAAACGATATGAGAATTATTGTAAAATATATTTTATTTCTTAAAAAGATACACACACACACACACACACACACACACACATATATATATATATATATATATATATATATATATATATTTCGAGAGAGAGAGAGAGATAGAGTTTTATTGGACTTACAACGTTTTTGAGCTTTAAATAATAATTTCAAGTTTTTCTTTGCTGTCTTCAATTTGGTTCTACCTCAACTAAGAAAAATGCATTTTATCCCTTTATTTATATTTATTCTTTCCAATCGGTACTTCAATCTTCACTGAAAACTACATAGCATATCGTAGTATTCATGTTATAATACAGTTATACATACCAAAGTAACTACGAGTGTCACAATTTTTGCTGTATTGAATGAAACTAAATGTATTTTGTAAATGCATTATATGTTCGGAGAAAAAATATTGTAATCCAAGGAGGAATACGACAACAAAGAGAGACAGCAAAGAGCAGAGAAGAAAAATTACGAGCAGAAGAAAAACAAGTATTCTGTAAACATAATAGAGAAAGAATTCATGTAAGATGGAATGATACGAACGAAAAACAGGGAGAATTTTATCTTTATGATTGTTCTTGTTTTTAAAAAAATATTCAAGTTCAAATAACTTCTTCTTCTATGTGCCCGGTCCTTTCAGGACGTAGTCGATCATGGTTTTCCACGTCTCCTTATCCATTGTGGTTCCTAGTATGTTTGCTCCCGTTACTCCTGTCAACTCCCGTTCCGTCAGCCACCTGATCATGCTCTGCAGTTATGTTATCCGTTGCCTTCCCCTGTCTCTCTTTCCTTTTATTTTGCCAGTCAGTATCAGGTTCTCCAGGCTCTCCTTCCTCATTGCGTGTCCCAGGAACGTCAGTCGTCTCTTCCTGATGCTCAGTATTAATTTCCTTTTTGCTGCCATTCTTTCCAACACCTCATTGTTTCTTGCGTGCTCAGTCCACGATATCCGCAGCATCCTTCTATAGAACCACATTTCCGTTGCTTCCAGTTTTGTCCTCATTTTCGATGTTATTGTCCAGCATTCACAGCCGTATTGGAGAACTGACATCACGTAGCAGTCCAGTACTCTTTTCTTTGTTTCCAGTGAGATTTTCCTGTGTGTTAGTACTTTGCTCAGCTTCTGGAACGCTTCTTTTGCCATGTCAATTCGCCTTCAGATCTCCGTGTCGCATTTTCCATCTCCAGTTAGGACACTTCCTAGGTATTTAAATTTTTGTACTTGCTTGATTCTGGTATCTTCCACATTTATTTGGCATTTTGGGTTGTACCTTTTGCTGATGACGATCCAATAAAGAAAATTTATGTGGGTATTTTATTGTCATAAAATTTGCCATGCGCTTATTCAATCATTAACAGAAAAATTAAGAATAATCAGAATATTAAAATAAGAAAACGGTGAAATGTTCACAGTTTAAAACTAGTATATAATTATTTACTTTATTGGCTGTTGTCACTCTCAAAGTTTTTTCATTGTTAAACATTTAACTTCGGGAAAATGATTTTCCTGTTGTTGGAAACATTACTGGAACTTGTTTTCAGTAATGTTATTAGTGTTGTTGAAAAACAGGAATATCCGAAAATATTTGTAATGTCAGATAATTTGCCCATCGACAAATTTTGCATTAAATCTGCTGAATAAGTTGGAAGACCTATTATTTAATGGTGTAAGAAACCCCAAAAGAATCAACTTTTCACCTACCCAATTTCTCGGTTAGAAACTGCCGCATTACAATCTCTTTATCGTGTTATTGTGTTTTCATTTACACACTAATCATCGATCTAAGTTTACTAAAATGGCTATGCTGTATTTTTTGGCTTCGAAATCAACATACAAAAAGAGAAAGGGGATACTTACGACCAGTAGCTGATCAAACAGGAGAATAATCACTGAGAAGCGTATAACAAGTTGATTGTATTGAACTTTTAGTATAATTTTGAGTTATACTTGAGTGTTTTTATTTAGTTAAACCTTAAAATAAATGAAACATGTTTGTATTATAGAAAGAGATGAAAGCCTGATCAATATATGTTGTAAATAAAACTATTTTTCTCATTCTAGAGCAAAATCTAATGCATGTAAATTGGTAATTAATACAGTGTGTATCAAAAACAATGATTGCTAAAAAAAACTGTAGCAGAAAACCGAAGGGTACATGAATGATGAGTCAAGATATTACTGAAATTAATTTTTGGAAATTTTACCAGAAATTCTTCAATAATTACAAGTCGAAAAAGGCTTTGCCTGTGCATCAAATTAATCACCTGTGCTATGATTAGTTGACAAGGCTTAAATTGAAAACTTTGATAATTTTTGACTTTTCTTATATTTGAATGAGAATATTGCATCTGAAATTGCATTTATTTATCATCTTATAATATATTCAGAGTACATTTTATCACTGCTTACATTCAAGTTCCATATAATAGTTTCTTATTTAGAAAGGTTTATAATGTGTGTTATTATTTGAATTTCATGGGAGAATTTGTTGATATTTTGTTCAACATTACTTTTATATTACATCGTCAGTACATCTCATTATCAGTCGATTAACCTCGGGATCTGTGTTGTGGTAGTAGATCAGATCAAAATGTGGAAATAAATGCTAAAATGATCACTGCCTGTCTCTTCACGTCGCTTCAGATAATTTAAATGAAATTTCAAAAGCATCATGAATTTTATTCGGATGCAAGCATATCAACATACAATATTCAGAGGACACTGTGTTTACGGCATACACAGAAATGAAATTGTAAAATCCTTTACGCACAGTACTAATAGAAAGTGAAAAGAAAAAAGTGATAATTAAATGTAAAAAGTGAGTATGTATGGTTGTCAGCAAAAAAGACATCCTATGTTGTGAACTATATGATGGGGATGTCAAAATCAAAAAAGATACAGAAATATAAACCTCAAGGCAATATATTAAAAGATAACGGAAAATGAATGAGAAAAATTTAACACTTAAGATACATAATGAAATATATAATTCAGAAGCTAAGAATATATAAAGATAGATAATATCGTTAGAAAAAATGATTGCTGAAATGCAAATCTGTATTGAATGAAATTCTCCACGCCTCATGAGCATGTTGATTATCAAGTAAAAACCGTTTGAGAAATTATAAGTGCTGTGAGTTTAAATTTGAAGTTTGCATGTTTATTTTGTCCTTGTCAAGTGTCTAATGATTCAGCAGTGTTTTTGTTGTTTATTGATTAAATTATTGATGTTTAATAATTTCGACGTTCATCAGTCGCACCCAAATTTTGTGACGTTTAAAAAACATTTTTACAAAATAAACGTAAACAGTAAACAATTTGATTGAACCGTATTATAAGAAAACAACAACTTAGAAATAAATTGGTTTAAACAAACTGGGAGACAGAGATAAATATTTTTACGAAAAGTACCGAAGATTAACGAAATGACTTAACATCCGACATATTTAATTTATTTGTTTTAATAGTATTTTTAATCAATACTCGTATTTGATTACATATTTCTACCAGCCTGATTATTTACGATGATTCTTTTTTTTTTTTTTTTTTTGTTACGAAAAATATGTGTCATTCGGCAGGATTCAAATCTGTCTGTATAAAATTGTGTTATATAAGGCTTGATTTAACTTCGATTAGACTGTGGAATCATTCGTGGTCAAGCGTTCTAAGTCGCACCAGATCAATAGGTGACTTACCCCCCCTCTCTCTCTCTCTCTCTCTCTCTATATATATATATATATATATATATATATATATATATAATTGTATATGCAGTGTGAAATGACTATATCATTTATATTTTATATTTTTAATTTTGCATATGCACGTTGTTTGTTGGTTTGTTTTTTTAATTTATCGTATGCACAGTATAGTAGCGACAATAGGGTACTGTCTGTTACACAAAAAGAATCATGACGCAAATTACTTCACCGGACATTTGGAAACGGTCTGAGTTTTTTACTTGGAAATCTCGCTGATAGCTCCAATACGAAAATTTAAGTATTTGAGCGTCAATCTGACGAGAGTGCATAGGACTATGAAAGAGTTGGATGAATCTAATGGTGTTTAAGAAGGAATGTGATCAATAGTGATGTCAACAAATGCCGCTATTTATCTTCCAAAAGAATATCAGCCTCGATACAGTGTCTTGATGGTGTAGTTCTGTTTCGGACAATAGGTAGGTTGCTGGTGAACCATATGCCTCAAAATAGCCCTCTAAACCATGCCACACAACCCGCAGAGCTCAATTATCGCTGTCAGACAGTTTTTGCTACCTCACCACCACTTTTATTTGGCAACCCCACACTCAGTAACCCATTTCATTATAGTTTTTGGAATCAATTGGGCGAGAGGCAAATAAAGCGCTTTGTAATAACAAAGATGTACTGAAGGCAAATGTTTGACAGCATTCACCAACATAAACAAGCAGACCGTGTAGACGAGTTGCAGGAAAATCCTTCACTGAAACCAATGGCGGCCTAACTGAATAAATATATATATTTTTCGGTAATCTTGTTAAATGTAACTCTTAAAATATTTATCAATGTTAGTTTCCTTTCTGCAAAATCTAGTCCTCAATTTTTCTATAATCTATATATATATATATATATATATATATATATATATATATATATATATATATACATTTGAACAAATTTTAGTCGTACAGAACTTAATAATAGCTAAGAATAAGCGTAAATTACATTACATTTTTATTAAAAATTAAAAAAAACTAGTTTCGTCCCGGGACTTATCAAGTTTTTTGATGGGAACGGTAAGTATGTATTTTAAATGATGATTGATAGGGAGAAAAAAATAAAGAAAAAATATGCAAGGAGAACGAGAGTCCAATGACATTCCAACACAGCAAGCAATCTTTCTGTTTGCAGAGACAAAACTACCGTAATTTTATGTACAGTGACTAACACCTTTAGTTTATATAAAGAAAGGGGCTGTGATAGAACACTGAAACGGTCCACATTCAATCTACATACACAATTCCCGTTATTATTTATGACATGTTGTGTAATGGATAACCTGGTTGTATTAAAAGTTGGCTACTACTAGCAGCAGGATTCAAAATTCTAGAAAGTAAATATATATATATATATATATATATATATATATATATATATATATAATCATATCACCCCAAACAAGGCATTTAACTGACACTGTTTTGAAGGGGGTTACACAGGAGGAAATTTATGAGAAAGAGTGACAGGTCATAGGGGGTGTCAGGAATGGGTAAGAGTAGGATGAGAATACTGACGAGAGTTCAGTAGACAGAGAAATGAGCATGAGAGAGAGGATGGAGGTTAGTGAGATAGGAGAAGACTATCAACTTTACATTTAAATTATTGAAGATTATAGCTGTCCAGAATGCAAGAAAACGAGAGGGAATTCCATGGGTAGAAAGTGCGAGGAAAGAAGCTGATGCAGTAGAATTTGCATTTACAATTTATAGGTTTCATAGTAAAAGGGTGGGGCGTTATTGGTAATCTTGTGGCTCAAGTAAATTTATATATAGGGAGCACCAGTGAGCTAACTTCATCGAAGCAGAAGCCGTGAATGTCTTTGTAAATACCTGTGAAGTGTTCCGATAGAGGATGGAATCTGTAGTACTTTGATCTGAAGATGGATTTGCATGGCCAAGGACACATTTCAAAGGTTAATAAGAGTACTGAATAACAGAAAGATTTTAGTAATGACGTCGTCAGAATGGCTTCAATTCTTTCAAAGATTGATGATTCTTCTATTAAGAATGTTGATTCGCGATACTTCCAAGTGCTTTGATAATATTGTATTGTTCCACATGTATCTCCGTTCTGTTTTCTTTTTAGTTTTTGGGCTTGAACTTTTTGGCTTTGCACTTTAGGCGTTATCCTGAATAGCTTGATGCCCCATTTTGTACAATGATGCCTCTCAAAAAAAAAAAAAAAAAATCTCTGAAACCATGGGGCACTTCTACGGAGATGGGGCAGATAATCTTGTACAATTTATTAAAATGATCGGTTTCTGATTTTAATAAAATTTGATCTTCAACACTTTTTTCTCTGCCCTTTCTTTTCATTAAGCTTTTGAAGGACCTGATTGAAAAACATATTGATTTGTTTTGAAATTAACCTCTCTTAGATTCAACAGACTGAGAGTGGAAAAAGGGGCAAGAATAGATTATAACTTCACTACTATGCAAAAGAATTTATTCGGTTTTATTTAGCAAATTCACACATCTATTCTGAGACTAATTCTTAATTTGTGTATACGATAGTGATGTATAGTATGAAAATGAAGACGCTATTTGACTTTGCATCCCCTCCACCACAGAAAAATCTCGACCCCTGTGCCCTTTCACTTTCAGAGACCTACAATCGCCATTGACTGAGTCCGTCGTAAAAGTTCCAGATGTGAATTTAGATTAGAACCGCTACATATAAATCAGTGTATGTAACAGTTTTAATAAATTTAGCACATGAGATAAGCTAATTGAAAAAAAAATAGGCTGCTTTTGTGATTATAAGATTTTTCTTTGATGTGCCATGTCCTTTCAGGACGTAGGCATTCATGGCTTTCCACATCCCCTTGTCCCTGGTGGCTCTTAGCACGCTTTCTGCTGTTACACCACCCAAATACCGCTCTGCCATCCACTAGGTCAAGTCCATAAATCTAGAATATAAATGTATAGAAACTAGCATGGCCAAAACATGAGGGATCAGTTTATATATTGTTTATAATATAGATTTGATCCCCCAGTTTATTTACACATTATGAATTTTTATAAACAGTTGGCATATATTTTCTTCTTCTATGTGCCCTGTCCTTTCAGGACTTTGGCGATCATGGCTTTCCACATCTCCCTGTCCCTGGTGGCACGTTTTCTCCTGTTGCACCAAACAACCCTCATTCCATCATCCACCTGATCAGGTCCTTCAAATATGTTATCCGATGCTTTCCCCTTCTATCTGGCCTGTTTGTATCAGGTTCTCCAAGCCCTCCTTCCTCATTGTATGTCCCAGGAACTTCAGCTGTCTTCCTGATGCTCACTATTAATTTCCTTTTCGTCTCCATCCTTTCCAAAACCTCGTCATTGTTCACATGCTCGGTCCATGATATCCGCAGCATCCTTCTGTAAAACCACATTTCAACTGCTTCAAACTTTTCCTTCATCTTCGAGGATATTGTCCAACATTCATTGCCGTATTGAAGAACCGACATCACATAGCAATTCAGTACTATCTTCTTTGTTTCTAGTGAAATTGTCCTGTTTTTTAATACTTTACTCAACTTCTGGAACGCGTCCTTCTCCATGCCAATTCGCCTTCGGATATCCTATATCATCCAACAATTAACTGAAAGGCAAAATCTAATATAGCACACCCGAAAAAATGAATCGGAATGACGACTGAAAGCATTTTGGAAAAACCCAGACCGAAGTAAAAATTCACAATCAAGTGTGAAATTTAATTTTGAAAAATAGGAAGAGGATTGACCCCATACTAAAAGAAAAAGACAAAGCCAAATTTCGCGATGTAATGTAAAATTTATTTTCTAACCAATGAAAGGAAGCGATTAGCAAAATTGAGAAAAATTAGCAATCTAGTGTGAAAAAAGTAAGTGATTATAAACACACAAAGAAATTCAGATTGGAGCAGCAAAGAGACGACACACTAAAGTATACCGAAATAAACTTCAAGCAAGATCCGGACATCCAAATGTATCGTCACCCATTCGTTCTACTTCTTCATCCATACTAATGTCTTTTACCTCTTCTCTATCCTCAACATTCGAGCAATAAACAAAGAACACGACGACAATAACAACAAAAAAGATTTTTCAACTGAATCCTAAATATTAACGTCCGATAAGTACAATTTCCCTCATTGCTTCAACTTCCTCTTCAATCACTCGCCGTCAAAGAAACATCAACGACTATAAGACATCTTCAACTGACTCCTAAAAACTAACGTCAGATGTGTACAATTTCCTTTATTGGTTCACCGTTCTTTCTACTTTCTACCCGGTCATGAAAAAAGGGAAACGAAGCAGGTTTTATTAGTAACCTTTTCATATTTCTACATACATGCATTCTGCTACTATTAGCAATATACTCTGGATTCATTTCATTCCTTACTGATATTTCTCTGGAACATTTAACTACTTCATTTTCTCTTTGAACATTTAACTCTTACAAATTAGTTAACTACATACATTTTCTATTTGAGTATGTTACTTCTTGCAAATCTGTTATTCTGTTTGCCTAATAAAATACTAATTTAAAATACAAAACGAAATGTTTAATCTTTTACATACCAACATCAAATCTTCGGTTTTCTCTTGTATTAAACTGTGGGGACGTCGCTTGTGTTTGACGAAAGACTAATTTGAAAGACATCTACGAGGCCCCTACAAGGTCGTTTTCCTCGCCACAAAAAATTTCTACGAAATCATGACATCAAACTGAAGAATTGCCATGTTATAAAAAGAATTGTTAGATTGACAATATCATATAGATGTTATTCCTGGTGCCGGATCTGTTTAGAAATATATCAACTGCCAGCTGTATGCAACTGCTTTGTAAGATGAATCTTTAAAATATATTTGGCCAAATGAAACCTGGTGTCTTTGAAAAGATCATGCGTCTTTTGTTTGAAGTCGTGGTCTGACATTACATAATCAAATTATAGTGCCAGATGAGAGAAAGCACGCCGATTGTTGACTACCAATGCAGCAACCATTAAAATGACTAGCACATTTTTTTAATCATATCACCCCGAGCAAGGCGGTAACGCCACTGATGTGCAGGGGGCTACATATCAGTGAAAAGATTGGCAAAGAGAAAACCAGAAACCGCATCCTAAACAGGAAACAAGGGATGAGCCCCTTCACCTGTTCAACAGATGTGGGTGGTGTGTGAACCTGGCGATAGTTTAGTCTATCTACTCCAATTGGAACTCGAAGATAAAATGATAACATAGTCAAGAAGTTGACATGTAGCGTAGTAAGATGGTTTATTTTCTTTGGTTCTGTCTTGTGTTATAATTAACCGAACGCCCTACAGCTCACAAGTTTTATGCAGAATTATTATCAGAAGGTTTTCATCAGAAGTTTGGTTGTCGACAGGTTTGAATATGTGGAATTGTGTGGAATAGTGTAAGAATAAATATGAATTTTGCCTTTTAAACTAGAAATTTATTAAAGGGAAAAACTAACATGAGTTGTAGGAGTTAATGTGCAATTAGAAATATCATTAAGTCATTAAGTGTAGAGTTCGTATTCAATGATGAATTTGAGTTAAGGGTATCAAGATTCGTAGAAAATGTTCATAGTATTAATTGTTGAAAGAGATAAAGGAGAAAGAGAACAAGGTGAGACCTGACCTTATCTCCGGGTCGATTTGAAGTTGAAGTTACATGTTAGTTGTTCCGTCTCGCGGCTCTCATCTGTGACTCTTGACTGACGCCGAGGTCATTTATATAGTTTTTTTGAATTTAGCACTGAATCGCTAAATCCTCAAGCCTTGCAAGTCTCTTCCATTGGTCAAAAATAATTTTAACACGTACTTGCGAAATCTGGTTTTGACTTTTTCTTTAAGCAAATGGTCAATCCTTTTTCTATTTAAGAATACCAGGATTTCACACGTCATTGTGAATTTTTGTAAAAGTGAAGAAGGTTCATTTTAATTAATTTCTTATCTGCTTTAGACGTACCAAACTACTTCAAATAAGTGTATAGGAAAGAAACTCTTACAGGAAAGTGTCACAAAAGCTACTGGACTTGGAAAATCTAATTTTCTGAAATATGGTTTTATGAGAAAGATAAGCTTTGACAGAAAATTGTACTTGCTACTCAGTCAATGAATGTCAAAACATTTCTTCTAAGTAAAATTTTAATATTGCCATTACCAAGACTACAATATGTTTTCAGTAATGTTTATTAAACATATTGTTTTCTTTCATACAAATGGTTGTGGTATTTCTTTTAAAATATCAACGGGAGACAAACTGACAGCTCAGCTGCTACTAAAAGTTGTAAGAGTTATGTGTGATGGCATTAAACATTAAGATTTCTCGTGAGTTATGTTTCGGTATAGAGAAAACATAACAGCAGGAACTGTTCTGTTTTCTTAAAGATGAGATGGGGAGTTTTAATGATAATGCCTACCGAAACGTCTCAGAATTTCTAGTTGAGATGAATAGTTATGTAATGAGAAAGCGTTTTCATATTTGTAGCAATTTGAAAAAATAATTAATTTTAAAAACCTATTTGAAGATAGGGCCCTGAAAATAAATCAACAGGGAGAAATGGTTATGGAAAATTCTAAAGAATTTTTCACTTTTAAATTTAAATCTGTGGTTTCTACACTATTTTCCTCTGGGATGGATTTTCGAAAAGATAGTTTTCCCGTGTCTCATCAAATTTTATGTGATAAAAAGTAGATTAAATAAAAGAGAGTTAAATAGAAGTAACCGCAAGTTCGATGTCAGGATATTTTCATTGATAATTCTCCTCTACAATTTGTGAACGCTAATTACTGTATTCTTACTTGATATAATGCAAAAATATAACAATGATAGAATTGTTAAAAAATTATTTACCGGATCTCATTTTTTCAATTACAAAAAATATCTAATAATATTTTGAATTCTCTAGTCATATTTACTTTTGTCATATAAATATTTTAACTGTTTCTAACTGTTTTGCTTTCAATCATCCAGCCTTACCTGCTATCCCCTTAAGTCGTAATTTTGAAGTACAACGCACTCTTTGAGAACCACTGATTTAGACTCACAAGAATTTCTAGAATTTAAAAATGTTACAAATTATTCGAGGAAAATCATGATGGATACGTTTTTAATCCGGAAAGGAAGTCAAAAGAATTTAAATTATAAAAATTGCGATAATATATTTCATCCTTAAAATAAATTTTGTATGATCATTATAGAAGAGATCAATGTCATATTATTTCAATATAAAAATCTGTGTTCGTTACTCTAAAACCACAAAAGACGGCGCATTGCATCACGTTTTCTATCTGCACAATACATTTTAACAAAAGATCAAGTTTCAAATTAAGCGTTCATCACTTTCCATGCAATATTTTAGGAACCACGTATGAAATGAACATACATACAGTACTGTGCAAAAGTATTAGGACAAGAACTATTTTATCTTTTATGAGGCATCAAAATAAAGTTCAAAATCACCCCAGTTCTAACATATTTGCACACTACCGGCAGTGTGCAAAAGTATTAGAACAGAGGTGATCTTCTGAAAGATCTCACTGAAATTCAAATACAGGGTGAATAACCAAGTAAATTGCTAATACATATTGATTATTTAAAAGTAGGTGTAAAGGAAATGTATTAAAATGAAGTTATATTTAATTTTTCCTATTTTCTTTTAAACAAGTTATTTTGAAACTACACATTATTCTATTATCCTTGGATATGGCTAATTTTTTGGTTATTCCCCACTCTCGAACTGATAAATCTAATGTTTCTTCGCAAGACACATTTTGAGAAGAAACACAAGCTGCTTTGCATGAGTTACCATAAGATACATTTAAGAAGCGATGTCAATGCCTGAGTGATCAACGCAAAGGCTAATATAATAAATATTAAATTTATTTCATTTCGTAAGAAGTACATTTTAAAGCATTTGTTGAGTAAATCGAATAAAAGTACTTTAATTAAATCATTTATTTTTTGTCATTATGCCTCGTAAAAGATAAAATAGTTCTGGTCATAATACTTTTGCACAGTACTATATATAAAAAGGTAGATAATGCTATGCGTATTACCTGAAAATTGCAAAGGCAAATTCGGGAGGTGTCCTATTTAAAAATAAGGAAATCAACAGGAAAGGGTTTTTTACCTATGCTTATTCCTATAGAACAGTTATATTTGTATTACTCTGACACAGCGACTACTATTAATACTACTACTTCTACTGCCGATAATAGTAATGATAATACTAATAATTTACACTCATTTGGCACAAAATGTGCGCAAACAATGCCAAAAAAATTTCACCCTCAAAATGCATTACACAAGAAGAATGGCTTTGGGTGTCCAGATAAGCAGCGTGATACTTTATAGCTGACAATTGCCGAGAATGACCGATTTATGCTTAGATATTTGTTGAGCCTAATTGAGAATCGGTCAGAAAGCAATCTCTGAATATCAAATTATTTGCTAGAGAAACTCTGAATGAACCCTTCCAGATATTGTGATAACATCAGCTAATATCGAAAAGTTGGAGCAACACAAAACCAGTATTTACATTATTCGGACTAATGTCCTGATCTTTGTTGCGATTTCTACGACGTTTCGTCCTTCTTCTTGCTAGGAATTTCGAACTGAACTCTTTATTGTAATAATTCTGAATCCCTTGCGTATTAGGGCCTCTTTCGGACGTAATGCGTTATCGCCACCAAACCATGTAAGTTACTTGTTCACCACTACTGTAGCCTGGTATTGAACTCACAACTCTTTGGGTCAAATCACAGGAACAAACCAACCTCTTTATCCATGTTTCCTTGAAGAACAAAAACGACTGAATGTTTGGGACTAATAAATCATTTTAACCATAGTTCATATTGCAATTTTTATGTTAATGTTTTTTCTCTAGTATTTTTTATGTTAATGTCTGTCTCTAGTACTTTTTACCAGAGCCCCTGTTGCAATTTTTGACACTAATGATTTTCTCTGGCACTGCGTATTATTGATTCCCATATTGTGTTCATCTCTATGCTTGGTCGGCTTAGGATATTTTTGAAGCCTAGCAGATGTGCTGATTCCTTAAGTTTACGTAGTTTTCAGTGGAATTCTCTCAATTATTTAAACTTTATCCCATATATAGACGAACATAAAAAACATATACTGGAGAATGCCTAGCAAGAGAAATAGAGGAGATATACGAAGAAACATCCTTTGCAGTAGCCGCACTCTTGAGTGTTTCCAAGAATGTTTCTGCTTAGCAAGAAACGTTTGAGATATCTAATATTATTTGAAATGTGCAGGTGTCTGAACAGATTGGAACAATCCGTGTACTGAAGAAGATCTAGTGGTTCGTTGGTGCTGGTAGAAACTGATATAAGAAAAGTATCAACCAACTGAAACATTTCAGTGTCCGAGATTATATCAAATCATATAATAATATTAAAACAAACTGATAACTAGCATTAACAAATCTTTACATATCGAAGTAAAATAAAAATATAAATTGGACGTTATTTCTTATAGAGTTCAGGTGTTTTAAATGAATATTATTGCAGTTTCCTTCTCTTTTATTTATGATATTTATCAATCTATAGCGTATTAAGGGAATGGGATAAATTAAATCAAACATTCATTTAGCTGATATTATTGAGTCGAAACTCTAGATGAAGATCAACAAGTTAAAATCGGTAAACAAAACCGTTTATCGATACCTTTTAACAGAAGACTGGTCACAATGTAAAACACATAATTATCCCATTCACTGGACTAGATCAATATTTATACTTCTAAGATTCAAATATGAATGATACAAAATAAAAGCCGATGAGAATCAAATTGTAATGGATTTCAAGTCTACCAACTCACCGTTGTTTCATGGACTGTTCCTTTTCGATTTATAATGAAAGACACTTCCCAAAAAGCTTGTCAAAATATGAAGAAACATGCACATTTCGTTAGAAACAAGAAATTAATATTGAATTATTATATAATATTGGTCACCATATAGAAAATGAATACTGGAAAATATAAACAATAAGGGAGAAAAAATTTCTGATAAAGAAATGTGGTTCTACAGAATGATGTTGTGAATAGCATTGCGCGAATATGTCACTAACGAAAAAGCTTTAAAGACACAAAACAAAAAACAAAAAAACAAAAAATAAAACACGTAGTTATCTTGAAAGAGACAGTTGAAGTTTCTCGGGCACACAATGATGACTATCTGGGATACACAGGACATAATGAAATTAGGAGAGACAAATTCAAAACAGAGAATGTCTTACCTAACAAGATTGTGCAAACGGTTTGCAGACCAAGGATTAGAAGAGTTATCAAGAGGACAAATATTGCTACAAGAATTAGAAGTTGTGGAGGTTCGTGACCACTCACATCTTCAAGAAGTACAACACATAGATTGAAATTAACTAAACATACATTTACCTGATAAAACGGCTCAAGTGTAAGACATACAGTATGAATTAATGTGACTAACGTAGTAATTAACTGTAAGACTACATTACTACAACCTTCTGAAAATTAATTGAAAAAACTGCTTTAGTTTAATTTCTTTTAACATACGGTCAATTTAGACCGACTAGAGTCTAAGGGTATAAACGATTTCTATTTTTCTCAGATTATGGTCATTTGCTGTGGTGTGCAGAAATATGAATATATTTTCGGAGTGTGTAAAAAAGTTGCTTAGACATGAAAAATAGTGCGTAATCTGTGATTGCATCAGATTTTTATCACGGCCAGACACCATTGTTTCGACTGTCGATTAGTTGTCCTCCGGTTTTTATCAACGATGGACGTTACTTCAAGGAATTGTACGATATTTGTATCGTTGCACGAACACACTGGCAAGTCTTACTGAGAGATCGCGGATATTGTTGTTATCAGCCTTTCAACTGTCAGCCGTGTTATTAAGGCGAAGAAACAAACTAGACGAATAAGTTTAAAACGTAAAAGAAAATGCGGTCTGAATAGAATATCGCCAAGCGACGACGTGAATGTGATCAGCAAAGTGTAAAAGATTTTATATAGACATTATTGGATTTTCCTTTCCTTTCAAAAACTTAATTTATATTTTATAATACAAAAATGAAACTCGGAAAGTGCACTCTGATGCTTCCAGTAAGAAAAGGACGCATGGATTTGTTAAGTTTGTTCGAAACTTAACATGGAAAACTACTGTAGGTAGTTCTGCCCTGGGTGAAAGGATGGTTGCTGGAAGATCATATGTCTGTCAATGACACTGCACCGTGTTATACAAATAGGATATTTTGTTACACCTCGGCCCAGCTGGCTCGCTACCCCTGGTCCGAAAACTGCTGCGATGATTATGACCAGAATCAGGATAGTTTGATGCTTTCGAAACGGTACTAGTAATGACGACGCTTTTCGACCTCTAGTCGTAATGATTTCGTCACAGCAGCTGGTCCTCAAGACGACTATTACAGCGACAAACTCTCTGCCCACATTGTGTTCTTTTGATCTCAAAAAATTACTTTGAAAAACCTGGTAGCCATCTCTCTATCATATCAAAGCAGACCGGACACTTTTGTAAAATGTGTGTTTGAAAAAATAAATACGGCACCCAAAAATAAATAAACAAGTTCGAAGACGCCTGGATGTTGTATGAAAAAAGTCGTTATATATATATATATATATATATATATATATATATATATATATAATTAAAAACAGAATGTACAATCGCCGAATTTCAAAGTTTACAACTGAGTCAGAGCTTTCAAATGTTCCAAATAAAAGTAAGTCCTTTCGAAGTTTCGTCAAAAATAATCAGAGCTTTCAATTCTCAAAAATAATCGGAGCTTTTAATTCTCCAAATAAAAACACGTTTTTTTTCAGCTTTTATCAAACTTTTCAGGGACGTTAGCAACTAATAGTGATGTCAGATAATTTCACATCACCCCTTTCATCTGATCACCTAACGCCTCAGACTGCAAAACCATTTGTTATTATGTGTGAAGCACAGTTGAGCGGGAAACAATCAAAATCCCTGCAACGAGTATCGCAGCTTTCACCAACTTAATGGTGGAGAACATCAAGAAGAGATGCAGAAGATTCCAGAGTCGTCTAGAGGCCACCGGTATTGTCCTGAGCCCCTGTTATTTACACTGAGCTTTTGATAAAATCCGTAGAAGAATTTACTAAATTTGTGAAGGCATGGGTCCACTCGTATATATATATATATATATATATATATATATATATATATAATTCATGAAGAAGTCTTATTAAATGACGAAACACGTTACACAGAATTGTCCATTTTGTCATTTAATGATGCAAATATGTATATATGCGGACTTAATGCAAAGAAATCTTAACGCGATAAATATTGCTGGCCACATACGATGATGGATATTCCTCTGCTGTCGGTAAAATGAATGAAGATTGATTGAAATTCGATAGCTTACGAAAACATTTTTTTCATAGCATGGCACGCAGTTGATAAATGCAGCCATTTCATCAGTGAACTTGTTAAATTGTTTTAAAACAAATTTATTTTTCCCTTTTGAAGAGGGCCAATGTTTCACCGGTCCCTACAGTTTGGCGCTATAAAATCTCAATTGAAAAACTTTACGAAAAAAAAAGCACAATCCGTCTCACGTAAACAATTCAAACAATATCAATAACAAAGAAAAAGAGTAGGGCGTGTAGGTAGAAGAGACGTTTTATTATGAGATGTTGATTTTCCATATTGACAAATAGGAAAAATGGAAGTAACTTCTTATTTCAATTGGAAAGATCTATAACATTTTTTAAATCTGATATCTATTAAAACATAACATTTACTAGATTAGATATCTATAAAACAGTCTATAAAATTTAGAAAATGTTAGATATTCTTTTAAAAAAAGCATTATAATCATTTCACCCCAAGCATGGCAGAATCGCCACTGGTGTGCAGGGGGTTACAGTGAGTTAAAAGAAAAATGACAAGATACAGGAAATGCCCAAGAAAGAATAAAATAAAGATGAGACTCAAGGAGATAAAAGATGGTATTTGGTGTTGCATTTAAATTTTGGGAGATTTTACTAATCAGGAAATCAAGGATACAGACAGGTGAGAAGTGCGAGAAATGAAAACAGCCAGTGTTGAAAATGCGGTTACATTTTATTTAGGTACCTCCACTTTCCATTATAAATTTTCGATACCTGATTTTAAAATGAAATTTTTAAAATGAAAACAATTTTTGAAGATTTCATTTTAGATTTAATCAAAAGCTTAATGATTAAATTTATTATTTCCATTAAGTAAAAATTTTTGGTGTATTTCAGGTAGTAATTATATAGATTTGAATCACATTTCATTTAGAATTTTTAAATTTTCTTAAAAATTGCAATTTTCTTAATCATAAGAAATTTGTAGACAAACAAAAATTTATCAATTTTAAAAATATTTCAGAAGATTTCTGACACGTTATTTTAGTAAAATGAGAAAATTGAAAGTTGAATTAAGTTGATTTAAAAAAAATATTGCTTACTTATAGCATAAAATTTAATATACAACCAATTAATAACGATTAGTCATGTTCATCTGATCGAAGGTTAGACGGATTCGTGACTGATTTGGTGATATACGCATGCCCAAAACCGACAATTTTCATAAATCTAAATGAAGGGACAAAACACCTAAATTACGTAATCGTTTCATAATAATAGCAATTTCAGTCTACCACACATGAAAGTAAGGTAAAAATATAATAAATTAAAAATTATTTTTTAAAAAAATTAAGGTAACTACGTTTATTAATCTTCGCAATTTTGAACTTGTAAATTTCGTTTCCAATTAATTACTATATCACATCCCATAAACTTTCCAATACAGAATTTTACACGATTTTAAACTATTATAAATTATTATAATTAAAATGAAAAAAAAAATTAAAAAATTCTTGTAAAAATTCATTATTCATCAGACTAAATTTAATTCTTCAGACAATAATGTCCTTAATATTACTTATTTAAAAAACACTTACAAGCTATTCTAATGAAGTAACGTCATAATTTTATTGGATTCTTTATTTTTCAATTCAGATCAGATTTCTTGTTAAATAGTACAAATTTGAAAAAAAGTAGGTGATTTGCAATCTCCAATGACTTCTACTTTTAACAAAAAGAAATTCCATAAACGTGAAAGTTCTGTGCGAAATTAAATAAAATTAAGTAAGCGGGGGGTAAAATATTTAATTTTTTTATCAGTATTTTTTAAAAAGAAACATCTAATAATAATTTCATTCATTTATGAATAAGTTCTTAAAATGTTATTTTCATAGATCTAAAATCTACTAAACGTTGTAGATTGTGCTTATGAATCTAACATTTAATAAATATTATAATATTTATAATATATCAAATCTACTAAATGTTATCAAACATTCTAATAGAAGAAATTTAATGAAAAAGTAAATTTTTAACTATTTTAATATTTTTACATTTAAATTTTACTTTACTCAGTAAATAAATATTCTGAATTGAAACTGGATTTTCTGCCATCAATTAAGCCTATTTCTTGAAGAATTTTATTCATGGTATGAAAGATTTATTTTTGGAAACTTTTTTCTTGTAATCTTTTTGAAAATTTATATTAGTCTTTTTAAATATATCTCTCGCTCAAGTCCACCCACGCATGATAATCGATTAGGTTACAATCTGAGGAGTTAGTTGAACAGAGATAAGGGAAGATGTGGTCACATAAATTGTTTGACAGCTAATAAACTCTTATGTAGGAAGGTGCAGCGCCATATTGCCAAAGGGTATTCCAGCAGCCATTCTCATAACCCACGGTAGCACTACCTGATTTATTCAAACAAATTCGTGAGTTCCTTTCTTATCAAAAGGATCAGAGTGAGTATTCTGAGTTACCGTACATTCGTAATCACAATTATCCTTATCCGACTCTTTCCTAATCCTCTGAACTGCGTTCAGATTGACACAGAATCAATCTGAAATGTTCGTATTGGAGATTCCGGTGCGGATGTCAAGTAGAAGAATTTGCCGTTTCCATATATCTGGTAGCGTGTACTCCATCATGGTGTTAATTTTATTACAGATGGTGTCTAACCTGTCATAATATAATGTATAGTTATCAAAATAAAAAGCAAGGGATGTGCATGCGTGAAATTTAAAATTTAAAATGTCAAACATTTATTCATCGCATCCTGTATTAAAAAGATATATCATCTAAACTTATTTATACATGGAACTTTGTCTGTGCGTGTATGTGTGTGTGTGTATGTCTGTGTGTGTGTGTGTCCGTTACCTATAGACTCCGAAACGGCTGAACCGATTTTCTTGAAAATTTACACAATTGTACTATAAGCGACTGCGAGTTTTATTAGCTAAGTTTTGTCTTGAGGCACCCCTGATAAATATTGAAAATCGATAATTGAAAAAATCGGTTTATAGAAGTAGTGGTCCGATTTTAATCAAAATTGATACACTCATAGACAGAAACATAAGAAACGATATTCAGAAATTTCAAGGTTGTAATTCTTACAATAGTGCAGAAAATCGGTTATATATATATATATATATATATATATATATATATATATATATATATAAGGCAATATGTTTGTGTGTGTCTGTTTATCTGTCTGCATGTCCTTTATACAAATACACAATTTTTATCTGATTCTTACCAAACTTCAAAATTTGACTTACATACATTCATTTTTCTTTCAGTCTACGGTTTCGCTTTAACTGGAAAGAACAATTGCTTTTTAGTCTTTCGTGCCAACGTCAAAAGTGTCTGAGATCCAGGACCATGGATTTGTTTTAAAACTTTCCTTAGACACGAGCAACGCCGGACTATACTAATATTCAATAGATATAAAATTTGTTTAAAAGCTCTTTTACATTTAGTAAATTTGTGATATATTAAGAATTTGTAACATTTAATAGATTTGAAATACATTCGAAAATCTATAAAATTTATAGATCTGAGAGATATTAAAAATATTTATAACATTCAGTTGATGTACAAACACTCTGGAAAATCTGTAAACAAACACTGAAATGAACATCACCCAGTACCGGTTACAGAAATAGAAGATGTCACCATTCTATGGGATTACACCATCTACACAGACAGAAAAATTGAAGCAAATAGGCCGGATATTATTGTTAAAAACCAGAAAGAAAAAACTTGTCTATTATTTGATATGGCCTGTCCCAGCGCATCGTAACATAGCAACCAAGAAATTCGAAAAACTGTCAAAATATAAAGATCTGGAAATTGGAATAGAAAAATGTGGAAATTGGAAACAAGAATCGTGCCAGCGATAGTAGGCGCATTTGGAATGATAAAAAATGGAACAAAACAACACATTGAAATAATCCCAGGAAATCCAAGCTTAAGAGATAATTGTCTTGATAAGTACAGCCCACACACTAAGGTGAATTGTAACGCTAGGGATGATAGGGGAGATAGAAAAACATGAAATGGGGCCATAGCGACACGCTAAGACCTGCCTTTGGTCTTCTCGCAGATTTGGTAGGTAGTGAAACTATAGCAGAAATCGAAATATGATTAAAAATGACAACTAAGCCTCATTTACTAGAAGGCAAATAGGTCTTTCAATCAGAGTCAAAGAGAGCGGATTCGTTTTATTTCGGAAAGAAAATACCCGCATATACTCTATATGCGGGTATTTTCTTTCCGAAATAATGGATTTGATTTATTTGAAAATAAAATTTTTCAAAATAAGTATTTTCATAGACATGCAATTAAAAGTATTAGAGGAATCCCTTTAGCCAAGTATATCAATCCACCAAAAAGAAAGAAAATGTTTCTTTCGAAAATTCCTTTCATTAAAATCGTTTTCCAAAAATTGATGAGAAATAATTGGAAGGGAGAGAGAATTTACCTTATAATGATAGAAAATGACGGAACTTAATAAAAATGTTTTTAGAATATAATTGTGTCAATATATTTTCTGATCGACTGGATTTGATCTCTTGTTACCTGATCTCACAAAGCATCTCAGATCAGTTGTTAATTGGAGCAAGAAATTGTTTGCTAAGTTTAACAGATTAAAACGAATCCGCTCTCTTTTGACTCTGATTGAAAGACCTATTTGCCTTCTAGTAAATGAGGCTTATTTGAACTTCTAAAAGTGCGACTCATTGCATTTTTACATTTCCCTCTGATATAAAATGGAATGATTTTAGTGAATCCATTGCTAGGTCGGTTGATAAGAACTCTGGTTCACTGTGTTGTACGCGAGAATACATTTCACAAGAATTTATCTTACATATTTATCGGTGAATATTTCGTCCATGCATTGAATTTCTGTCACATCTTCTATATATTATCTATTAAGAGACTCCGGATAAAATATAAAGAAAAATCTGCAATGATATCGGTCCTAACTTTGTATCTCGGGTTCAGTCATTTTCTATCACTATAAGGTAAATTCTCTCTCTCTTCCAATAATTATTTCTCATCAGTTTTTATGATACGCTTTTTTGGTTGATATATCGACATTTTTTAAATAATTTCCCCCAAGCAAGAATGGAATACTACTAGTACCCATGGGGTTACAGAGAGAATAAGGGAAAAGAAAAACTGCGTAAAACGTGTATTAGAGAAAGAATAGAAGATGAACGGGATTCAAGAAAATAGAGTATAATGATTGACGCTGCATTCAATTTTTTGAAGATTGTAGCTATCAGGGAAGAAAGTAAATGGAAGGGAGTTACACTGGCAGGAAGTTCAAGAAAATAAACCGATGGAGTAGAATTGGAGTTCATATTGAACTATTTAAGCTGTAAAAATGTGGGGAATGGGTAACACGCTTATATTCATGTGACCATGGAACCAGAGAAAACAATTTTCGAGATCATTTGTCATGAAAATATTTGTAGAAAAGACGTCAGGGAGAATTTCACTGCAGTTGAGATGACAAGTCGGGAACATTGCGGATCCATCAATGGATTTTGTCAAGAACTTCGAGATGAATAGCAGGAGCACCCAACCAATTATGCCAGAAAGATTCAATATACGGACGAATGCTACATTTATAAATGTGAAAAACAGACACAATAACAAGAATTTCTTTTCAGTCGATACAGTTAAGGATTCGATGCAGTCCTTCCACTTTTAAACGTCTCAAAATTTGAGACAATGGAGGGACAGTGGGTTTGCTCTCCAAGATGCTAACATCATTAGGACAATAGATCGTGTCGATAGTGGTTTAAGAAAAAGAGTTATGTTTTAGAAGCATTAGGATATACAAGCTATTTCCTGTCCCATTTGAAATCAGATTAGAGTTTTTTTAAAGGCATCATCCAGGTTTACTTTGTCATCTTTGACGAATTTCCTATTGGGAAGGGAGTAAATGGTGATGTAATCTGCATAAGGAAGTGCGTTGTGGAGCAGTGGGTATCGGCTCGGAACGAGAACTCGGGAAGCCGAGTTCGAATTCCAGTTGAGTTCCTTGCATTCACTTACGCGAAAATACCCTTAGGAAAGGCATTAATCCGTCTCTTCTACCCAGTTATGGGTTAAATAACAGGACAGAGTGGGTTCTATAGCCTTGGTCGGCAACCAGTCTACCGTAGAAAGCAATGGCAACCTACTGCGGAATAATCTTCTGCCCAGTCAGTCATGTCTCGAAAGAGACATGACCACACAAGCGTGTTTCATGTATGGCACTTAACTGACTGAATCTGCATAAATGCCTATGTATTCTGATTACTTCAGAAACATCATTGATTAAAATGAGAACCATCGTAGGACCTCGTTTAGAAACTTGGTAGATTTCAGCGTTCGTATGAAAGGATCTGAAAGAGTGCCCGTTCAACATTATTCGACTGTTGATCAGAACAGCTTGTGTAAAACAAACGCAAGAGTTCCGACTCCTAGCAACCAATCGCGAAGCAGCAACCAGAGAACTACCAATCCGGAACGCACACTATGAAGAGGCGTTGCTATAATCCATACATATCCCCAAAACACGTGAAAAGAACGCTATTAAGGCCTGAGGAGATGAAAGTAAATGGGAACACCTTTCTAAACAGAAAACAAGGTATGTGACACTATTCCTGTTTAGGAGAATGGATACGGGTAGAAATATGATGATAAAAAAATCTATCTACCATTAAGAAAAAGTTGTAACTTTTGATTTCATTCAAGATATAACAGAAGCAATAAAGAATTAAAACTGGCAGAGCAATACCTCTGAAAAAACCTTTATAAAGAACAATTGTTTTCAGCAATAGTTAAGATTTTTTTCGAATTTTAAATCATAGTAATCTATTTGGCCAGTTGAAATGGCTACCAATATTTACTTGATATTCTCATATATTAAACGGTGAGAAAGAGGCACGTAAGAGAACCTCAAGATGCAAGCATGAATGGTCAGCTGGTAAAGTGGCAGATTAATAATAAAAAGAATATCAAATGATAAACTAGAAAGCTGCAATAAAATTTAAACACTGAAATAACACAAAGAACATCAATTAGAAAATAAAGACAAAAGCAAAATTAACAAAAAAATATAAATACATAAAATTAAGGAGAATCAAAAATCCATAGTTACGAAAAAAATCTTAAAGAAAAATAAACTGCTGCCCCGACGGTCTTAAGTCACTGGTACCACCGCCACAAGTAATTACCCGTGCAACTTGACTGGCAACGTGGTCCCACCCATTTACAGTTAGATCAATCAAATGCAGCCAACAGTTCTACTCCAGCAGCTTATTTTCTCGCGCTTCTAGCCTATGGAACTCCCTTCTATATACTTGGTTTCCTGACGGCTACAACCTCCAAGAAATTAAATGCAAAGTCGATACCATCTCTTATCCAAATGACTCTAGTTCTTTCTACATCATCATGTATATCTCGTTCTTTTCCTTTCTCTTTACCTTCGCAACTGTCTTCACACCTGTGTTCCAACACTTCTCTTGCACTTTCTCTGACACCCCCTGTAACTAGTTCGTCTTTCTCTTTACTCTCCTTTTATTTAAACTTTAACTCTTATGTAGCCCCCTGTGGATCAGTGGTGGTACCACCTTGCTTGGGATGAAACGATTAAAAAAACAAAGCAATCGATTACACCATAAGTTACTTTCTCCGAACTGTAAATCAGAGTATTTATTTGGCCATGTAAAGCAGTGAAATAAATAGGTTGTTAGGTCTCATCATTTTACAACAGAAATTGTTAGATATTACTTAAGTTATATACTAAAAGTCTCTCTTCTAGCATTTTTCGGTTGGGGAACTCTCTTCCAGCCTCTGACATTCGAGTAAACTTTTGATATTCAGAAAATGAAAAGCAACGTCATTCGTTATCTTTCGTCTATTTAGTCATGTTCTGTTATTGTTCTCTCTTCTCAGTAATGTTGCTTTTTAATATATTAATTATTTAACTATTTAACATATTCATATCAGTTAGTTAATTGCCATAAATTATACACGCTTGGGCGAGCATGTCTCGAAAGTGTCATGACTGACTGGACAGAAGATATTCCCGCTGTAAGTTGCTATATTTTCGGAGGTAGACTAGTTTCCAACAAAGGCTATGGAATCTAATCTGTCCTTCTATTTAATCCATAGCTGGATGAAAAAGCGGCGGATTAATACCTTACCCAAGATTATTTGCGCATAAGTAAAAGTAGATAATTCGACTGGGATTCGAATTCCGCTCTCCAGATGTTCGTTCCTTGCCAATACTGACTGCAAAACAACACACAAATATACACTTACTGAGTGGGTGAGTTTTGTTTAACGGCATATCAACCTCCGTGGATTATTTAATGCCAAAAATGGTAGGATTTTAAGGTATTTTTTCATGTTCGGTTATAGTGAAAAGATTGATTTAGTCAGATTTTAGTGAAAATTTTGTTTTTATTCTTTTCTATTTTAGAAAACTGAAAATGCCTTCTAGTTTTGTACTAAAAAATGTTTTGCTGAGAATAAGTTTTTCCTTCAAAAATGTATTATCAGTTTTCCTTTAAGGAAAATTATATATATAGACAAATTGAATTATTTTAGCAAACGGAAAGAAAGGATTTTTTGTTAACCTTTTATAGTTTTCCTCGCTTAGTTTTTCTTGTTTCTACAGTTGAATGAATTGTTTTAAGATTAGGTTCGGATTTGCTATCGTTCTTGTCTTTTCAAGTGCTTTTCATTGTTGTGGCGCTCATCTTCATGAATACAACTCGTTATTATTTTCAAGGTTAGTCATCATATTTTGGTTATAATTATTCTATCAGCCTTTTACAGTCATAGAATAATTTCGCTAAGTTTTTAAAATTTTAGATGAGCAAGAGACCAACAAAAATCCTTGTAAAACCAAAGATGAACTGAAGGCAACGATTAGGGTATGATTCACCGGCGTAAACAAGAACCCCCCCACCAAAAAAAAATAATTGCAGGAAATTTCGAAATCTATCAAAAACTAATGAATATTTATTTGACAGCTTTTGAAAATATAAAACTCAAATATGTCTACCCCGAAATATAAAGTTAATCGTACCAAGAAATAATGTCGAATTAAACATCTATTCAGAAATGCCGTAAATAATTATATTTATGAATATATATATTAAGATTAGGAAGAACAGGCGATTACGCTAACAGGTTTTTAAAGCTTCCGGTATCAGTAGACGTTATAGATTAACCGATTTCCTAAAGTTTTTCTTTTGAACGTACAGTAGGAATTTGCAACGCATAACAGGAAGTTTAAAATACGGTGAGGAGTTATTCAAGACTCAAGAAATAGTATTGGACATAATTTTATCCGGGTTTGTATGAACACAAAATGTATTTTCTAATGTGTTTACATCCGGATATTTTTTCTAACCTTTCATTTAGTAAACTTTCTAGTTCTGAAAACGATATTATAGACAACATTTCTTCTGGACACAATCTGCAGATATCAGCAAAGTCTGACCTTTCTTAATCCAAATCACATCAGAAATTTTGTCATTATTTTTCTTAAATTTCCAAACATATTTGGCTTGTTTGATAGAACTCCTAAGGCTTTTTTATACTGAATGTTGATTGTGGTTATATCATCGCTTTTGTATTGTTTTCAGTACAACCTACGTATATCCATTTATATCTTGACTTCTGTTTGTAAATAAATTATTTGGTTTACAAACGCTATCAAGTGGATATTTACGTTTATCTCAACGATATCTTGTACTTTATCTTTGAAATTCCTGGCGTTTTGTATTTTTTGTAATTTTCTAAGTTACAAGTATAACTCTAATATATATATATATATATATATATATATATATATATATATATATTATCTTACGTCTATGGCAGGATGCGTATCTCTGAAAGAATTGTTTATAGACTTCGTTTGGATGATAATGTTAAATTTTACTTTGAAATTACTTCTAATAGGTGTAAGATAAGATTTAACAACCAAAATTTGTCTTTAAAAACAGTAAATACTGCAACATGACTGCTTTATTAATACATTATTTGAAATTAAAAAAAAAACAACGACAACACAATTATTACCTGGAATATCGTAGCTTAGTCCAAACATTACAGTAGAAAAAGTAATAAATTTAATCTATGTCTTTTAAAGAACTTGTCATCTTAAACCATATCAAGTGTCCAAATTTACTTAATAATAAAAGTGCTTTAATAACCACTTTCTGTCATAAAAAACATACTTACTTAAATTCTTAGAGCCCGGTTGATATGAATCTTTCTTTTCACGTTTGTTTATTCTTACTTTCTTTCTTATCAACAAACTATTACTCTTAACAATTATGAATTAAACCCCTTTTATTGTTGCTCCTCACATTTTTAATTCTTAATTCTAAATTTTACCTATAAATTTTCTTTTCATTTTTTTTCTTTTAATTCATCTTATTTTTATTTTTATTTAAAAATTTCATAATCTTAAAATTCTAATTTTCTCGACATTTTTATGTACAAGTAATAAAGATACAACTCAAAGAATTGATAGAGGTGCTCGGCAGCCTCGACATTTTTGGGAAAGACCTCAGAGTAATCAAGAATCTCTCCTGGCAGCAAACAGCCTGCATACCGACAGGTAACGATTTCAGTAGATTTACAAAGATAGAAAGAGGCGTAAGACAAGGATGTGACTTTTCACCGGATCTGTTCAACTAGTACAGCGAGAATATTCTGAGAACCCTATAGATGACACGCCAGGATTTGTTATTGGAGGCCACAACTTGAACAACATAAGGTATTCAGATGATACAGTGCTGACTGCAGACACGGAAAGGAAGCTACATACCTCCTACAGCAGATAGCGATGTAGAGTGACAAAAAGGACTACAAATAAACTTTAAGAAAACTGAATGCATGATCATCAGCAAAAGATGCAACCCAAAATGCCAAATACAGGTGGGGGATACCAGAATCAAGCGAGTATAAAAATTTACATACCTAGGAAGTATTCTAACAGGAGATGGAAAGTGCGACACAGACATCCGAAGGCGACTTGGCATGGCAAAGGATGCGTTCCAGAAGCTGAGTAAAGTGCTAACACACAGGAAAGTTTGACTAGAAACAAATAAAAGAGTGCTGGATTGCTATGTGATGTCGGTTCTTCAATACGGCAGTGAATGCTGGACAATATCATCGAAAATGCGGTAAAACTGGAAGCAGCGAACATGTGGTTCTACAGAAGTATGCTGCGGATATCGTGGACTGAGCATGCAAGCAACGATGAGGTGTTGGAAAGAATGGCAACAAAAAGGAAATTAATCAGGAAGAGACAACTGAAGTTCCTGGGACACGCAATTAGGAAGGAGAGCTTGGAGAACCTGATACTGACCGGTCAGATAGAAGGAAAGAGAGACAGAGGAATGCAGCGGATAACTGCAGGGCCTGATCAGGTGGATGACGGAACAGGAGTTGCCAGAAGTAATAGGAGCAAACATACTAAGCGCCACAAGGGATAGGGAGACGTGCAGAACCATGATCGCTTACGCCCTGAAGGGACAGGGCACATAGAAGAAGAAGAAAAAAATATTTGAATATTTAAATTTTTAAAATTCATGATTTACGCTCTTCTGATTTCTTCTTTCAACATGTTATTTTTTAAAATTTTAATCTTAATTTTAATTTTAAATTTAAATTTTAAAATGTTATCCACATGCAACCGTAGAATATATAAATTTCTAATCTTGTTATTAAAAATTCATTAACTTAAATTTATTTAGATTTAATTCCCATGAACATCGAATGAACATAAATTCAAATCTATTCTACAGTCAGTTTATAATATACACCAGATTATTGCATAATGCATGACACCCCGAATAGTACCCTAGACGTAGAATGATATTTATATTTATTAATATATATATAATACACCTCTGTTCATACATTGATCGCTGTATTTTAATACTTAAATATTAATAGTATAAATACTTACACAGTCGTGATATATATATTTGTTAATTTACGTCAGTATATATATATATATATATATATATATATATATATATATATATATATATATTGTCATCCGCAGACAGATTTGTTTTGCTGTATCACAGCTCATCAGTACGGTTAGACTCCGATTGCTTTTTAACTTAGGATCGAAACCCGACCGAACTAGCCTCAGTCGGCGATTCTACCTCTCGGCTATAGGGGTTCGGTGAAAAAAGGCAGACCTTTTAGCGCGTATATTATCATTATACGCCCCCAATAGCCAGAATGCTCTAATTCATTTTACTGAATGAGCGATGCCTACATGCCAGAGTAGTTACTCTTTTTCAAAGTCTACCATTCTTCCAGAGTGCCCAATCAGGGTGTGAGAGCGTAAATATTGTCAAATATTGTCATATATATATATATAAAAGAGAAAAAAACTATACTCGTTTCTAAAAACCGTCCACGGATCTACGAAGAAGGAAAAATGTTTTTAAAAAAGAAAGAGCTAAATATATGAACACCAGTCAAAAGACTTCGGACCGAGTCAGCACATAGCTTACGGGAAACGTTGGTAGGTCTATCTGGCTCACTAGGTTTATATATATATAAGGTAGATGTTATTAGAATAACGATTATATTTAGCTGGTTCATCTAATTCAAGCAGACATTCCTTTATTTTTTGTATATTAATAAAGCTGTCAAATATCTACTGACCAAGATTCATGAAAATGTATAACTCCAAAAGATATATAATTTCTAGTACTGTTATAACTTTCGGAGTTATATCTTTGATGAATTGTAGTCAGTGGACATACTAAGAGAATATCATAACGGGAGAAAAGAGAGAGAAAGAAAGAGAAGGAGAGAAAAAGCGTGAGTGATGTATCGAAATTTAAAAAGATTCTCACTAGAATTGTGGTGACCTTTAAGCTTTAAATTCAAAACACATAATCAAACGGACAAATAATATGAATCTCTCACAGGTCTATATATATATATATATATATATATATATATATATATATGTGTGTGTGTGTGTGTGTGTGTGTGTGTGTCCCTTTTACCTATTTCAGCTTTGTAATAATTTAAACACAATGACTAATTAAATTTAGAATTTTCAGTTCACAATTTCTATCATTAATTCTTAAGAAATTTTGTTTTGAAATTTATTTAATTCTTACTTTAATGTGAAATTGATAATCAGTTTGTAATTCTGATTTCGGTTTTTATCAATCATTAACATTAATGCACCAATAAAATGTTAATATACATATAAACATTGAATTCAACAGCGAGAGTCTGTTTAATGCTAAACGCGATCATCAGACCATGTGCGTAGTGTTCTTGCTCGATTTCTATCCATACAGGTTGTTGTGGCCCTGATAGAAGCCGGAAATAAAGATCTCGAGAAGAAATAGAGTTAAACAAATATATTAACAAAGAACAGTAGTACAAAATATACAAATTAAGAAGGTAACCAGCGGGACTGTTTTGTCCGGCTGTCAGTGCTATCTGCTAGAACAGACTTCTGCCGCAAACCAGAAACTGCTGCTTATTTACCGTTGGAAGTGTTCAAATGTGTTCTAGATCATAACATAGGTCAGTGAAGTAGTTTGTGTAGTCTGTTGAGTATTTTAGCAGGCGTGGTTTGTTAATTTGTTTAATATTTACATGTTTACGACGTGAATATAGACGTTGGTTTGATTCAATGACTTAACCAAAAGAGTTGTGAGAAAAATAGTTGTTAGAGCAGTGAAAAAAATAACTTAAACGAGTTAAGTTAAAAAGAGATATCTCATGGATCTCAGAAGTTGCATCGCATATGGAATGAGAAAGATATACCCCAGTGATCATAATAAAGGATTTGGTTCGAAATATTTAGAACCTGAAGAAGGCAGGAGCTTGCAACGGCCGAAACACTAAGATAAACCACACATACAAGCAGACTGATATCATCAGACGATAAAGGACCCAAGTAGAATACACTCACGTACACACACACACATCAGCAGCTAGAATACACACACACACACACACACACACACACACACACACACACACACACACACGTACAGCAGCAGTCGATAGCCCGGAACAGCCACACACACACGCACAGCAGCAGTGGACAGCCCGGAACAGCCATCCTTAGAGAGGCCGTGAAGAGAACCGGACAGACAAAAGCTTCTGTGCCATTCTGAAGATGAGATTTTGATCTCGAAATATTAATGTTTAATACATAGGTAATACCAAAACACTTCTTTACCTTCCTTTATTTTACTCAACGCATTGTGCCAGCCTTCAAATCATAACCCATATATATATATGTATATATAAAAAAAATATATATATATATATGTGTGTGTGTGTGTGTGTGTGTGTGTGTGTGTGTGTGTGTGTGTGTGAGTTGAATATATGGATTGAAATCCGACAAGATAAATAAAATAAGTATGAAAGAATGAATTAATTTCTTCCTGAGGCGGAACTGTAAGCCGATCCTTTTAGTAAATTATTAGTCAATTTTTACGAACATCGTCTATTCACAGTTCGTATATTTATGCATTTGTTGTGGATAAGTTGATCCATGTATGTGACTTTATTTTGTATATGATACTTTTTTGTGTGTAAGTATTTTCTGTTTGGCATATGAATTTGAGTGATTACATATTTAATTACATTTATATGTTTATGCATTGGAATATGACTGTGTTTGTTTTAAATCTATATGATACTCTCCCCTACGCATCTTATCATCGGAAATTCAGACTTACATGTATACAATATATATAGCGTTAATAGGCAATTCTTATATTAGCATTGAATTTAAAGGATAAGTTGGCATATCACTAAAAAAAGGAAAAAAATTCTCGTGTATGTATATTAATACACACACACACACACACACACACACACACACACACACACACACACACACACACATATATATATATATATATATATATATATATATATATATGCAAATGTATATGTGTACGTATATGTGTGTATTTGCTTCTCTTAACCTTTCCATCTCGGAATAACTTTATAATACTTTAAACACACTGCATAGAAAAAATTAGAATTATAAGTTCGTAATGTGTAACATTAATTCGTAAGAAAGTTTTTAAAACGAATTTTAAATTTAACTTTGAATTCAAATTAATAGACAGTTAGTAATACTGATTTATGTTTTAATAATACATTAACATTAATGCACGAACAAATTTATTTTAGTGTTTGTTATACTCTTCTTTAAATAAGCATTTACTTGTATTTTGATATTTTATCACCGACTAAATAACAATGCCTCCCTTATTGGGGGTTTGGTTACTTTTAAACCTTTTAAAACTCTTCTTCTTGCAAATTATATATATATATATATATATATATATATATATATATATATATATTTCATTTGTGAATGGTTTATTTAACGACCTAGATTTCTACCATGAGTGGTGTTGTCTTCAAGCGATTTGCAATAACTGATTTTACCTATTTCGCCTAATAACTCGTTTACAAATGAAAAATATTCAAAAGTTCTACAATATTATTGTATTGAACACTTTTAATACAAATGTTCACTCGTCTAATTTTATAATGACCAAAATCTAAGTAATGAAACAATCAATATATATATAATTTATATATATTTATCCACAGACAGACCTGTTTTGGTGTATCGCAGCTCATCAGTACGGTTATAAATCCGATTGCTTTTAACACAGGATTGAAACCCAACCGAATTGGCGTCAGTCGGCGATTATTTATATATATATATATATATATATATATATATATATATATATATATATATATATATAATTATGAATGTAAGGTCTAAGCTGGTTCTCGCCCAGTTAAATATTACGTGAAATAGGTATGTTCTGACATATTTTAAACAGTCTATTTTATGACCAATATCATTACTGGATATGTTCGATCATGTCTTTTCAGAATAATGTTCAGATAAATCTTCTTTATCTTTTATCACCAGACAGATAACAATAAATCTAACCATTTTAACTCTACACTGGAAATTTTTCAATCTGCTAAAACTTTATTAAAATATCCAGACATTTTTTTAGAATATAGCGTAAACTGTGTACATTAAGATAATAAATTTCGATTGTTTGAAACATTGTTATTATTAATGGCACTTTCTTGTAAATTTATTATTTCTATAGCAAATATTTGTGGGATATTTTAAATCGAAATATCAGAAGCCATCGAGTTTTTTCAATGAATGCCAAACACATTTCAAATTGATATTTTCCAATTAATATCACGTTTCACTTCACCCATTATTTTATTTTCCAAATGTTAAAAAAACACATATACAAGAATAAGGTCATGCGAGGAAATCTCTAGGAAGTGTTATATTCAAACAACTCTAAAAACACACACACACACACACACACACATATATATATATATATATATATATTAGATATAAAATAATAAAGAAACCTGCATGTAAGATAAAGAAAATTATCGATCTACAAGCAAACATAAAAAATTACTGAAAAAATGGAAAATAAATATGTTTAACCTTGTTTCTATCATACCCGATAGATGAAGAAAAATGGTCCCAGTTTTGCTTATGGACAACGCATTTCTCGTCGTAATGCTATTTGCTTTCTTGATAAACTTTTAATAAAATATTTGTGTACGCGACGCGCGGAAGAATAGATTAGATTAATATTTCTCCAGCTTTATTTATTCAATACATTTCTTCCTTTTTACTTGCCATGTCAAAAATAATATTTCGACTTGTAATTAAGAAATGTTTCCAGCGTATTGATCTCGGGAAATAGTTATTGGTTTCCACGAGACAAGGTGAGTTTTCCCCTTTAGAAATTTGTTTTCCAATCGAATAACGTATGTTCAGTTCTGTTTTTACTTTCTTTCCGATCACAAAATCACCAAATAGTAAAATATATACGCGCAAGTAATTTTAAGAAAAAGATATTTCCGCCATATTATTATCATTTTTCTAGTTTTCTTTATTTTTTTTAATTTTAGAAGAAAGGCAAAAATGGTTTTGCGTTTTCACCGGACTTATTCAACTTATACAGTGAGACGATCCACGGTGGATTAGAAGTCCTACCAGGATTTATTATAGGTGGCCACAATTTTAACATAAATTATGCAGACGACACAGTTCATAACAAGACCAGATAAAAATAACACGAGAGAAAGTCATACAGAATTGAATAAAGAAAACTAAGAAAGGTTAAAGCCTAAAGTGCAAGGGGTCAGATAGTCAGTGTTGACGGAAGAAACAAAAAGAGACTAGAGCGAGAATCCTACAGAAAGTAGTAGAAGAATGGACTAAAGATAAATTTTAAGAAAGAAGAATGTTTCAACAGAGACCACTCAAGAAGCGAACGACGAAGTAAATACCCAGGAAATGTTTTATCTGAAGAATTATGAATAAAAGGAAGTTTTGTTAAGTCATAAGCACCCACATTCTGAAGTGGTATGTAATATAGAAGAAGAAAATACGAGCTATGACACATACTAAGTCTATCAATAGCCTGATAATAACGGTAAGGAATAAACTCAATCTGTAGTTTAATATCTTTGATTCGTATGACAGCTGGGCAAGTTAACTCAATTTATGGTTAAGCAGACACTACTTTCCACGAATATACTTTAAGAAAGTAGGAGAATGATGCAAATCGAAGTAATATTAACAATATTACATCTAATACGATTTGAATTAATATAAATAATATTACATTTTATACGAATCGAAATAATTTTAACAATATTACGTCTAATACGAATCTAAGTAATTTAACAATATTACATCTAATACTAATTCAAGTAATATTAACAATATTACGTCCAATACAAATCGATGTAATTATTAACTGAGAAAAATAACAATTAATTCGAAAATTAAGTCCGACTGTGCTATTTTTATGAGACAATTGTCTGATACAGTCAGAAGTCAGAGGTATCTCGGACATTTCTGCTATAATACTCCATTCCTTACCAATGTTTTTGGGTGTAAAATATCAGACTTAAAAATATATTTACAATATCTTTTTAGTACTGAATAACAGATTTTTATTCGCGAAATGCATGAACCCCTCTAAATGAAAACTATTTATATATATGGTTAACCAAAATAAAATATATCGTATATTTTGTCAAGGAAAAAATATTAATCAACTGTTACGATATCAATCTTTAAGACATACGAAAAAAAGTTTAAATTCATGCAATTAAATATCTTAAATATGTAATCTAAATAAAAAGATAGTTTCACTCCTAACATGCCTCAATTTTTCTGCGACGCCTATATTGGTCAAGACACACCTATTTGAGAAGGTCGCGCGAAAATTGCCCTACGCCAGGTCATTTATCGTAATAAAACTCGCACAAAATCATATATGCAAGGCCCAGTTTCTGAATTGAACATATACTACATTAATTTTCAGCAAGATTATCTCATATATAAAAAACCACAGCGTGACGTCCTCGTTATTATCTGTTTCATTTTTGTACGAGGTCACGCTATTGAGACTTCCAAAATTGTTTGATCTATTCTATTCACAATACGTTTTGCAAACCGTTCTTGCTGGAGGTAAATTGTACTTAACATCAGGAAGCGACAACTGAAGTTTCTGGGACACATAGTGAGGAAGAAAGTTTTGGATAATCTAATTCTTACAGAACGAATAGAGAGAAAGAGAGACAGAGGAAAGCAACACGTAGCATACTTGATGAGCTTGAACAAGTAATTGGCAGAGCAGGGTTTGGGAGAAATACCAAAAAATGTTAAAACCTTCAAAGAATAGGGGGTTATAAGACAATGATAGCATAGTGTCTTGGAGGAATACGGCACAACAAGAAGTAGTAGGGATCAAAGAGCATAGCTTAGGTGTGGCATATGATCAAGTGTAGGAACCACCTAGAGAGGATACTATGTTGTAAATGGTCAAGCAAGAGAAGCTTGTTAACTATAACACCAAGATGAAGAGCCCCAGAACGAACTGTATATTAGAGAATATGCTTACTTTCGTATACAAGTGTGTAAGGACGAGCGTGATAATAAAACGTGACGTGTATCCTGTATGTAAGGTGTGGCTCATGGTCAGATGTAGGAACCACCTAGAGAGGATACTATGTTGTAAATGGTCAAGCAAGAGAAGCTTGTTAACTATAACACCAAGATGAAGAGCCCCAGATCGAACTGTATATTAGAGAATATGCTTACTTTCGTATACAAGTGTGTAAGGACGAGCGTGATAATAAACGTGACGTGTATCCTGTATGTAATGTGTGGCTCATGGTCAAATGTAGGAACCACCTAGATAGGATAATATGTTGTAAATGGTCAAGCAAGAGAAGCTTGTCAACTATAACACCAAGATGAAGAGCCCCAGAACGAACTGTATATTAGAGAATATGCTTACTTTCGTATACAAGTGTGTAAGGACGAGCGTGATAATAAACGTGACGTGTATCCTGTATGTAATGTGTGGCTCATGGTCAAATGTAGGAACCACCTAGAGAGGATATTATGTCGTAAATGGTCAAGCAAGAGAAGCTTGTTAACTATAACACCAAGATGAAGAGCCCCAGAACGAACTGTATATTAGAGAATATGCTTACTTTCGTATACAAGTGTGTAAGGACGAGGGTGATAATAAAACGTGACGTGTATCCTGTATGTAAGGTGTGGCTCATGGTCAAATGTAGGAACCACCTAGAGAGGATACTATGTTGTAAATGGTCAAGCAAGAGAAGCTTGTTAACTATAACACCAAGATGAAGAGCCCCAGATCGAACTGTATATTAGAGAATATGCTTACTTTCGTATACAAGTGTGTAAGGACGAGCGTGATAATAAAACGTGACGTGTATCCTGTATGTAAGGTGTGGCTCATGGTCAAATGTAGGAACCACCTAGAGAGGATACTATGTTGTAAATGGTCAAGCAAGAGAAGCTTGTTAACTATAACACCAAGATGAAGAGCCCCAGATCGAACTGTATATTAGAGAATATGCTTACTTTCGTATACAAGTGTGTAAGGACGAGCGTGATAATAAACGTGACGTGTATCCTGTATGTAATGTGTGGCTCATGGTCAAATGTAGGAACCACCTAGAGAGGATACTATGTTGTAAATGGTCAAGCAAGAGAAGCTTGTTAACTATAACACCAAGATGGAGAGCCCCAGAACGAACTGTATATTAGAGAATATGCTTACTTTCGTATACAAGTGTGTAAGGACGAGCGTGATAATAAACGTGACGTGTATCCTGTATGTAATGTGTGGCTCATGGTCAAATGTAGGAACCACCTAGAAAGGATACTATGTTGTAAATGGTCAAGCAAGAGAAGCTTGTTAACTATAACACCAAGATGAAGAGCCCCAGAACGAACTGTATATTAGAGAATATGCTTACTTTCGTATACAAGTGTGTAAGGACGAGCGTGATAATAAAACGTGACGTGTATCCTGTATGTAATGTGTGGCTCATGGTCAGATGTAGGAACCACCTAGAGAGGATACTATGTTGTAAATGGTCAAGCAAGAGAAGCTTGTTAACTATAACACCAAGATGAAGAGCCCCAGAACGAACTGTATATTAGAGAATATGCTTACTTTCGTATACAAGTGTGTAAGGACGAGCGTGATAATAAAACGTGACGTGTATCCTGTATGTAAGGTGCGGCTCATGGTCAAATGTAGGAACCACATAGAGAGGATATTATGTCGTAAATGGTCAAGCAAGAGATGCTTGTTAACTATAACAATTTTGTAAGGACGAGCGTGATAATTAAAATGTGACGTGTATCCTGTATGTAAGAATTACTGCGATACGTTTAGTTTGCCACAAGGCCAATACTTTAGGCCACTACTAATACCTACACAGTAGCAGTCGTTGCATACTTATTGATATTTACGATAATGTGTTTATAATAACACAAGTGATTTATTATATGAATGAAACATTACGTCAAGCTGAGAGATTAGGTTTCTAGCAATTACCCCATATCGTGACGCGCGACATGTAAATGGTTTAATCCAGTAGGAAGTTGTAATTGTTTTGCATCCATTGAGGATCAAAATCATGAAAGCAATATTATGTATCAATAGCTAGGGGACAAGAGCCAGGCACCGTAGATGCACATATTTATATGCTAATATGCAGTTAATAAATAAAAATATAATTTTAAATTTTAGTTTAAATCAAGAAATACTATGTTATTGTCTGTTCTACCCTTCCGCTACGTGATATTTTACCCTAATTATTTAATCATTTCACTCTAAGTAAGGCAATAAAGTTACTGGAACACAAGAGGTTGTTGTGTTTTAAAGAATATGACAAATCCTAAAAAATTAATAAGAGATAACACAAAAGAACATGAATTAAGACGACAAAACCTAACGATTTACATTATATATGTTTACATTTATGAATGGAATATTGTAACTATTTACACTATTTACATTGTTCGTGCCGTTGTTCTCATCTTTGCTGTCATACACACGACATTTCAGCCGTTTTACACTCCGGCCTTCCTTAGGTGATTGTCCTAGTAGATAAAAGCGTTGTCTGGAGTAATTCAAGAGTTGTGAGTTGAATTCCTGCCCACAGCAAAAGGTGAACAAACGGTTGATAATTTAAATTAAAGAGAAATAACATAAATTATATACCTCGACAAGACATGGCACGTGGAAATAAACAAATCTACCCCGATAGACGAAATAAACGGTTCAGTTCGAAATTCCAAACACTTGAAGTAAAATAATTGCAACGTTGTGAATATGCCAATAAAGGTGAGGACAATAGAACCAACCAGGTAAATAATGTAAACTGATTCACATCGTATTTAGTTTTTTGAAAATAAAATTTGACTGGAAAGAAGAATTTCAAGAGAATAAGTTTTTAGTATTTAAGTTACGTTTACGTCTAGCAATTGTTAAATGATGAGACCTAACTGCCAATCTAGTTGTGCGATTAAATTCGTAATATCAAGGTATTGTGGGGTTCCCCCTTTTCATAAAGATGTACTCGTCCAGAGTATACTCATACTACCGCTTTAGAAGCGTTTTCTCGAGGTAATTCCATTGACACTGTCAGATATCTGCCTTCAGGTGGAGTGCATTAAGCCAGTCGTGGCTCCGCCGAAGGGGAGAGTCACGACTGGGCAAAATTAGACAGCTATTTTGGGCTGAGCTATATGACCCGCAGGTCTCACATAAAAAAGGCCTTGTGCCACATTTTGCCCTAGTGGGAGGGCAGATAAATACCGAATGCCGCCTTTTCACGCGGGATTACCTTTGACACTATCAGCTCCCTGCCTTCGGGCAAAAAGCATTAACCCATTCGTGGCTCCACCGAAAAGTAGAGGCAGGACTGGGCAAGATTTTTAGCTATGCTATATGGCTCCGAGTATCCAGGTCAAAAAGAACTTGTGCCACATTTTACCCATTGTGGAAGGGTAGATAGATACCGAATACCGCGTTTTCAGGCGTTAATTCCTTTGACACTGTCAGCTCTCTGCCTTCGGACGGAGAGTATTAACACAGTCGTGGCTCCGTTACTACTGGGTAAAATTAAACAGATATATTTGGCTGGGCTATATGGCCCGGACGACCTACGTTAAAAATGCCAAATTTTCCTCTAGTGGTAGAGTAAATAAATACAGAATATCGTGTTTTCACAGAGAGTTAACCGAAGAATACGAGAGTCTAGAGTGAGATTAGCAGTCAGTACTATTAGTTCATACTAGCTCTGTGCTCCACTCATCGAGAAGATTATTACGCCGTAGCCGTCAGCTTCCGACACGGACATACTGAATATACTATGGCTTCACTTCCAGAGACTTGTACATATACTTTTTACTAACCCGTATTCCTGGACTACTAATCTTCATTGAACTCTGTATTCTTACGTTAATACATTATTTTTTTATCTCAATTACTGGTCGCTGTTTATTTATTTGTGCGGGTCTCATTCCCGGGGTCCACAACACTAGGTATCAAAGAGGACAACTCATCAGGACAATTACCAAGAAAACATTTATAGAAAAAGCACGCCAATGATGCATAAAGGCCGATGAAAAGTTACTTTTTTCGAGATGCCTTATCAGGTCTGATAACACTGCAAAGTATTATTTGGACATTATCAAGTATAGATAAAAGTATAATAGATGGACTCATCCAGACTTGACAGTACAATTCAATGCACAAATATTATACATGTGGCAGAAAAAACGGTCCAGCACCAAATAGTATAGCAACATTACTAAACCAACATTATAGCAAATGATTTAATATAATTTTTCACTTATCGCAGACGATAAACAGTAAATTGCGAAGGTACAATGAGTCACTATTCTGCTGGCTAGCATCAGTTTTTCTGATGTCATAAAAATGATTCTCTGAGATGACTAAAAGAGAGCAGTTTCGTTTTCGAGTCGTTAAAATGAACAAGTAATATACTATCCAGTTAACTTAGTAATTATAAAATTCAACGTATGATTTCAACTATATATATATATATATATATTTCCGAATATTATTCTAATTAGTTCAAAATTATTCAATATATAATATTCTACAAACAAATAAATGTTAAATATTTATTATATCCAATACATAAAAAATAAATATTATATTTCAGAATATTATTTTTATTATTTTTTCATATAGCTTAAATTTAAAATTTAATATACAAATAATATATAAAATTAGCAGTAAACACAAACAAATTACCTCAATGAATTTATTTATTTCGATAAAATAAAAAATGACTACAAACTTGAAATTTGTATATATTATTAAGCTACCAATTTAAAGGGAAATGCATTTTGTTCTATCATACGCACTTACACTAACGTCACTGACTGACAAAAACACATGTTCACACATTTTACAATTCAGAATTTTCTCACACACATATTTAAAAAATCGTTTACCCTTTTAATACCCTTAGCACGTGTATTATCACTCACAGATACATAAACTTACATTTAAAATAACCATCTATTTTTTAATTACGTGTGACATATAGCAGACCAATTGAAATCCAAACGACATACCAGTATGCTGTCTGAGTTTTACTAAATCTGAAAATATGAAACTTAGAAAGCATAATAATATTGTACAACAAATTGGTGACATAGGTAAACCTACGAAAAGTGTTGTTAGCAGAGATTTGGAGTATAGCACAACCAATAAGAAGAAACCTGGCAGACCTCAAAAACAGCTGTCAGGCAGGACAGGATAATACACCGTCTCGCATTGAAAGACTGTTTCGAACTGTAGGAAACATTTCCAAACACATTAATTTTCAAGGTTTCAAAACAATCTGTGTCAAGATGATGACACGAAACTGACCTATTTTCACGTTGCCATAGGAAAAGTTCACTGAACAGCAACAAAAACAAAATAGTAAGGTTAGCATTCGTGAAGAAGCGTGTACACTGGTCAGAAGCTGATTTGTCCAAATTTTTTTTCGATGACGAATCAAAGTTTAATTTGTTTAGGAGTGATGGCAAGCATTATGTACGAAGACTAACTAGTGAAGCAATGAATAACAATTATATCAAATAAGTGAAGATTTCACTCAGTTACGATGGTTAGCTTTGGAGTTATGGATGTTTTCATTTTTGTTCCCTACTGTATATATACTGGAGGCATTGCTGCATGTAAACTATTATCAGGCGCAAGCTGAAATTTCAAAATCATTAATAATTGATCACACAACACTTTCGAAACTTTTGAAATCCTTAGAAATGATTCAAAGTTAGGACATCAAAGTAACAGAAATGTTATACCCGGGGCTGGTTCGTTGTGACGCTTGTTCTCGTCGACGGTCGTGACGGCACCAGTTATGACACTGCCACCCGACTGGTCGGTTGTCTCTGTCGATGTTGCTGGTCGTGATGATCTCCTCTCAAAAGCTGGTTTTCAAGACGTCTATTGCAACAACAGGCCACTGCCCACGTTGTGAATTGAACTCAGAAAGTCGCGTTGTGCAATTTCAGTAGGCGTCTTTCCACCAAAGCCAGGTTAAAAATAAACACGGCACCAAAAAAAAAAAAAAAAAAGAAATTAGTAAAATGAATGAATAAGGTCGAATACGCCTGGAGAGTTACGAAGAATGTCTTTATATAAAAAAACAATTATTAGTCACAGGAGCAGATAATACAGCCGTCGGAATGCCAGTTTACAACGTAGAGAGAGAGAGAGTTTAAAAATATCAGAGCTTTCAATCCTTAAATAAAAATGTTTTTTCTAAGTTCCGTTAAAGTAAACATAGCTCTTCAAATTTTCACTAAAGTCTTTTCACGTATTCATTAAAATTTCATTAAAGAATTTTCACATATTTTCTATAATCAGGGCACTCAATTCTCTATGCAACTTCTAAAATAACAAAGGTCCTTCGAGTTCTTATCGGAGTTTAACGGACTTTAACGAAGTTTACCGAAGTAGAACGAACGAGGAATCAGAAATTTCGATTATCCCAATGACTAAAAAAAAAAAATCATTAACGTTCCTTCGGGATTCATATCGAAGGCGCATTATTCAAAATTATCTCTTTAAGTTAATCGGCGGCAGGCTTCATTCGACATTAACTGTTTAGCCATAAGTTCTGTAATAGGCGACCGGCTCCCCCAGTTGGAAACACTTTACGACGGTCGTTACACATCGACTCACCAACAACTAAAATAAACTGAGTTTGTTTTCAAAGCTTTTGACCAATGAGACCGTTTTCCACCCACACGATTTGAGAGGGGTTCGTAGCTCTATGAATGAAATATCAACAGCTCACTTCCTTTCGATTACATCATATTTAGATTTTTCAATTCCCACACATTTCTATTCTCAAGGAACATCTGTAGGGAACATCTGTTGGGTATCTAACCTTACTTGACCTCATCAAGCAAATTCTGACATTTTAATATGACTGCGACCATTTTGTCAAATTTTCCCCTAGCGCAAAATAATGCGTATCGTATATGAAAAATTGTCAGCAAATTTATCTATTCCCCGGATTTTACAAGAACACGATAGTATTAAAATAGTTAATTTTTTATTTCCTCGGATTTTACAAGTATATGATAGTATTAAAATAGTTTTTTTACATAAGCTCACGTCGAGAATTACAATAGAAGGCAAAAAATAGAACTATCCCTCTCCCTCCGTTGTATTAAACCAAACAAAAGAAAATATACCCGCGGAAGACAATGTGACATGCATGATCAACTATAGGTTTTGGAGAGTGTGCAAATGAACAGGAAACTTTAACTTAGAAACCGGAAGAGACAGCTGAGATGTCTGGAACATGTAATGAGGAAGAGGAACTGACGAATCTAAGACTCACGGGACGGATAGAGAGAAAAAGACAGTAGAAGCAGCGCGAGATATACTTGATGAGTTTGGGCAAGTGAATGGCGGGCCGGGGTTTTGTGAGAGAAACCAAAAAGGAAATCGTCAAGATGGAAAGGAATAGAGGCAAGTAGAAGCGCATGATCGCCTGAAAGGACACGGCACATAAAGATTATTTTTATTTATCCCGAATTTCTTTAATAATATTGTTGTAAGGGAAGAATGAAACTGGATATATATTTGCCGTTTTGGATTCTGTAATAAATGCACTTTCAATATATTAACTCATTTAATCTCATTATGTTCCACCACACCCTAAGTAGAACTGCCTGTTCTATCCATAGAGACTGTTTCCATATAAGAAAGCGATGAATATTACCACCAGTTCATTTGTCTATTCGATCCTGTCGTAACTAAGCTTGGTTTCTGAATTTCTTGGCATTAAGATGTCTATGATTTCTGATGCATTTTCTATGATTGGTAATGTTAATATACAAAGATTCCTTGCGGTATACCTTCTAGTTTGTTAATCTCGCAAATATTTGATCAATGGACCCTCTAGGTCTCCTCGGGTGTCTGTTGTATCCAGCAACATTCAGGAAAATTTAAGCAGTGCTCATTATTTTGTCCGTCGCAATAAGTTGCACTCATCATTTGCGATCTGTCATATTTGAACACCTTACTATGGTTTCCTGGGGAAATATATTATGTCACGCACCATGAAATAAACAGGAAATAATAGAGCCTCACAATCTCGAAAGCGAACATGGACAGAGCCAGTGCATATTTTATGCCAAAAATATCCAATTAGTTATCAAGCAAAGAATTGAACACCCTATGGTCGCGATTTATTAACAAATAAAACAAGAATTTTTTATGGATTAGATTATTTGTTTTTGTTTGCGTGGCCTAGAAGATAATTCAAAACCAATATCTTTTTCTCTTCCTAGTATACATCAGCTCGGTAAAAGGAGCAGGGCGTTTTCAGAAAAACAAACGGCGATGGAGAATTAAAATATATATATATATATATATATATATATATATTGAAGATATAATAGGAAGAATTCATATACCCAACTGACAGTATGTTTATATACTGAATTTTAAAAAAAATCTGTTACAAGGCATCGATATAAAAGCAACGAAAATATTATTGAATGTACGACACAAGAAAATCAGGTAAAAGTGTTTAACTACTAAGTCTTTTATAGTATGGCACGAAGACAATATATTAGAGATTCTTTAAAAATTTAGTACAAAATTCTTCCTGATGGTTTTTTCTAAAACAATCATACTACAATATTATGTCTCAGTATTTCAGTCTGTCTCTAGACCGGTAACTTTGAAAATTTGACATAATGAAAAAGAATTACATGAGGGATTGTAGTCATTTATTGGAGTGTTACAGTAATATATCCAAAAAATTCAAGTGATCGAGAGAGTCACGTGTGCCACTTACTTATCACGTAGCCGGTTTGGAAACAGCCGTCTTGAACATAAAAACTAGATATAAAATCAAGGTCATGACGAAAGATGAGTAATCGGCGCTTATAAGGATTTTTGCTGTCGAAATTTAAAAGAAAGAAAAGAAAGAATTTACACTTCTCGATTTGATGTAAAGAGAGCAACAATACAAGAATTGCTATGTTCTCAAACTATTGCTATGTTCTCA
>JBBBDQ010000601.1:755000-780000 GCA_037127315.1 Ascarosepion bandense
AACGTTTTTTTTTTCACTCCTAAAGAAGAAGGTACCTGTTAGAGCCGGGCACATGATTGAAATCCACTACTTAATCACGTCCGTGACCGGTCAAGATCCAGAATGGGAACGGTATCTGCTGGTATCTAAGGAAGAAACTTCAAGCTGAGTATGTCACGTCCCGCCAACCTCTTCTTCCAACTTTCTTTTCTTTTTTTTCACGCCACGCCCTCAAAGAGAACAACAACTACAACAACAACAATAACAACAACAACAGGACACTCTAAATACATTTTCGTTACTTTTTAACCTTCTTTCTCACTCTGTCGCCGACCTACCAAAAAGAGGAAAGGAACATAAGAATTTACATTCTACTACGATCAATATACGACCCGGGACACTTAGCTATTTACGATTAACAAACCATGGACTCTAAACTTGTGGACATTTCAAATACCTACATTTATCTTTGAACTACAAAACTGCATACATTTTTTCAAACAACATTTTCTGCTCGCAAGTAGGTTACAGTGTTCACTTACCAAATTCCACTTATAATTTTATTCTTATATTTTGTCATTCTGTTAATAAATCTTTACTTGAATGAACACATAAAATATTTTATCCTTCCACATTTCAACATCCAACCTTCAACCTTTTAATATTTAAATCGTGGTGAGTTCGGACATGTTTAGCACAAGGCTAATTTACCAAGCATCAACGAGGTACCTACAGTATACGCGCTTTTTTTTTCTAGACACAAAATGTGAAAGAACTTCTCCAAATTTCTATATTACCAAGCAGTTTTGGCCATTTCTTTACCCATTTTCATGGGCGATATTTAATTTATATTTTAACTGAATGTTTGGGTTTTATGCATGTGTTTGGAGTTAAAGACATCTTTTTCTAAAATAGGTTAGCGAATGTGTGAGTTAATGTTATTAATTATTGGCTTTTCTGTTTCTATTATTAAGTCTTACTTAATTTTTAATGAATTTTACTTTTACATAGGCGATTATACTTCTATATTTTACTAGTAACTTTCCGATGGAGTTTCGTAGGTTTTGTGTGAATTCAAATGTCTTAATTGAGTTATAATCTGGTTGGTGTCACGATAGTTCTTTTACATTTTTTATAATTACTACTTAATATTTACTTTAGCATTCAATTTTAATTTTAAGATGGTAAGAGATTCTGCTAGTGGCTATTTTGTATTATTGTATGAGAAAAAAATAAAATGCTTAATCACAGGACCTTGTCAGTCGTCTTTAACGAAACATGCATATGTGTTAGGGGAGAAGGAGCAAGACAAACAACATGAAAGGACTTGATGTATTTAATTTCCAGGAATTTCAATTGTAATTCTAATTGCATCTTACATTAGACAGAGAGCGTTTTGGTTGTGCAAAAATACATATTTACAATATGAACCAAACTGCAGCTTAAAAATCTAATTATTTTTAGTAAAGTTTTGTAATTTGCTTGAAGCATTGTGTATATTAAGTGTATGGTTAGGTCTTGAAGGCTGTCAAAATGCGTTTAGTAAAATAAACGAAGGTAAATAAGTTTTTGGGTATGATCTATTTATTATATATTAATATTTCCTGATCAAAATCTCATCTCCAGAATGGCAGAGGTGTGTGTCCGTGCCTTTCAAGGAATGGTCATTCCTGGCTGCTGCTGCTGCTGGCATTAATTCTAGCGCGCGCGCGTGTGTGTGTGTGTATGTTTGTTTGTGTGTGTGTGTTAGATTATGTATGTGTGTGTGTGTTTATGGGATATATATGTGTGATTGACAGTTGGGACCTTTTCTGGTCTGATGATATCAGTCTGCTTTAATATGTAATTATTTTTGTTATCTGAATTAGACAGATGCGATTATGTACCATTTAAATTCCGTGTATGTTTTTAGATTTTTCTCCTCCGGATTGTGTCCCATATATTGAAAATTCTTTTATTATGGAATATCAAGAGAATCTAATACGAAAGCAATTATTTTTAGGTTGCTTTTTTTTTATCTTATCGCTTGCCATCTTGCTATCTCTAGCGCTAAAGCAACATTTATTGGTAATATAGATCGATTCTATTGAAGTAGCAAACTACGTCATACATTTCTCGAAAAATGTTTGATATATGTGGCTATCTTGATGCGAAATGATGCATAGCCTAAATGAATAATTGAAAATGAATATCGATTTCTTTTTCAACGATAATCAACTTAGGCAGAGAATCTATTGTCCGACTTCAGCTGATTCTGATTCGCATATGAAAAAAAAAAAGATTCGAAATACTAAAAAAAAATAATTTAAATATTATAATCAGAACTGTAACTGATAAGGTCTAGACACCAATGAAGCAGTTAACTTACAAATATGAATTTATATTAATTTTATTTGACTGTCCTTGCAAAGTTCGATAACGTGGCTATCAACTTTTAAAGGCACCTGCCAAAATAGACACAGATTGCCTTTTTCAAAATTACGAACTTTCTTTGGACAATTCATTGATACTTACGACTGGGAAAGCAGCTGAGAATTCCATGGACGCAACATGTGAGCAACGAGGAGGCTTTAAAAAAATAGAAATAAATGTATGTATTTGTATCCTTAGAACTAGAAAGTGTTTAAAGATATGCGACACATTATAAAGAAAGAAGGCTTGGAGAAATTATCCCTCACTGGACAGACTGAATACACAAGGAATAATAGAAGTTTAAACATCTTCAAGCGACGGGGATTTGTGGGGAGTCAAGCCACATAAAATATAACTAATTATCTCATATGAATACATCATATAATTATATATTAAAAATAACTAATTATGATATAATTACAATTCTATTTTTAATTGGAGTAGATAGACTGAACTATCGCCAGGTTCACACTCCACCCACGTCTATTGAACAGGTGTAGAGGCTCATCCCTTGTTCCCTGTTTAGGACGTGGTTTCCGGCTTTCTCTTTTCCAATCAATTCACTCTTACGTAACCCCCTGCGCCCCAGTGGCCTTACCGCCTTGCTCGGGGTGATATGGATAAAAAAATATACTTATTATCTCTTATTTTAAGCCTAAACCCCACAAGTCGGAAATATCAAAATTCAAATATAACTAGAAATGAGCTTTCAAACTTATCCCTTCCAACATCTTGGCAACTCTTCAAATCAGGTGACATGACACTGGACACAGAAATGCCAAACAATAAGAACAGGGTCGGCTATATTATTTACTTAATAATATTCCTTTCATAATTTAACAAGCAAATGTAATAAAATGATAGTAATATTTACAGAAAGGACGATACGAGCATCCGAATATATAAGCGATTCAGCCAATATCAAAGTGTTTCTTCCTGATGTTTCTTCCTCGGACCAGAGTAATATCTACTTAGTGTAGATTACATTATACACATTCCGTCTCTAGCCAAAAGCAGTCTGTCCAGACAGTGGGCCTTCTTCTATCATAGATATGACAATATTTAAAGTATTTCAATGGTGATATAAAAAAAATCTTACGATCATATAATGATTATATTTTTGGAATCATGTATGTAAAACTTAATGGACAAATATGATATATCGTGAAATACAATAGGGACGGTTACAATTATTTACACTATTTACATTGTTCGAACTGTTGATCTCATGCCGTCATTCCTCATTAGATATCTCAAAGATTCAGCTATCTTGACCTGATGTTAATTATCAGTTTCATTTTTTCCCAGTCTCTTCAAACCCTCGTCATTGGTCACATATTCTGTCTATGATATCTTCAGCATCATTCTATAGAACCACATCTTGGTTGCTTCAATGTTTTTATTTCATTTTTGATAAGAGTATAAAGCATTCGCTGTCATATTGATGGTCAGAAATCACATTTAGTTTAGTACTCGTTTCAGTGTTTCCATTGAAAATTTCCTGTCTCCGAATAATCTAATCAGCTTCATGAATGTATCTTTTGCCATGCCAATACGCCTTCGGATCTCAGTATCACACTTTTCATCCCCTGTTAGAAGCCTTCCTAGGTAATGTTATTTCTGCACTTGCTTGATTTTAGTATCACCGACATGTATTTTGATTGTGGTTGTCAATGACGAATCCTGGTTGGACTTCTAGAGATTTCAGACTTGTCTCGCTGTATAGGTTGAATAGATCTGGTGAAAAGTCATATTATTGTCTTACACTTACTTCTATCTTTTTATATCTGTTGAACTCGTTTCCTGCCAGTATACAGGCGGTTTGCTGTTAGCAGAAGTTTTTAATTACTCTAATGTTTAGGTTATCGAGCGTCTCGATCGGGATTATTAGATGTTTTTGTGGAATGTATTTGCCTAGTTTATGAAACAATGGTACATATCCTTTTGTATTTGTAATGCTTTTTTCTGATGGCATTCTAAGCATAAATATTGCGTTCCTTGTTCCAGTGTTCTTGACGAAACCGCGCTGTTCTTGTGTGACGACGCCCTCTGATCGCTAGTCGACATGGCTTCGACAAAGTAGCTGGTTTTTCAAGGCGACTATTACAACGGTGTTCTTCCTCACCCACGCTGGGAACTTTGATCCAAAGGAAGCACGTTAAAATTTTGCTAGCTGTCTCTTTACCATGTTAACCAGACTGGATGCACGCACAATTGGGTTAATGAGAACGACAGCAAAATAAATTGAATGAGGCTTGAATGATTTGCGGAAGAAGTCTTTATATACACAAAAAAACAACAAAAAGAAATAGAATATAACATTTGTCAGTTTCTTATCTTTACAACGAAGCGAAAGTTTTCATTTAAGAGTAATGTTTGTCTTCTTAACATTAGCTCAAGCATTTGGTTGGTAAAGTTTATCACTCAAATCGGAGTTTTCAAGTTGTGACGATTCAAAATGTCTTATTCAAGCTTTTCAATGAAGATTGACGGAAACTACCGAAGAGTGGTCTTTGTGTGTGTGGATGACGGTGGCGGTAAATTCGTCTTATCTGCCTAAGCTCAGCACAGCAACTCTCTGAACTTGGTCCTCTGGGCTCTAGGTTTTATGCCTATCTCAAATTCTCCTAAAGGAGGCATGACGAATACTGCGTGCCCATGCAAATCAATTCTTTAGCCAATTAAAACAATCAGGCCTTCAGGTTTTAAGACGGATCTATTTCATTCCCTTAGTTTAACTAATGATTTAACAATATTTCTTAAATCCATCATTTCTTCCCTTTTGATTACATCATTTATTTTTCCGACCTTAAAATTTGTTCTCGGCAAATTTCAAATTTTGAGGTATTAATCTTACTTGACCTCATCAAAAGTTTGTGAATATCGCGAAGCAATATTTTTTTTCAGTTTATAACCAGCAGTAAGGCCTCCGCTTTTTCACACAATGGCTGACAATATGATGACCCCTATCTGACCTGTCACTTAAACCTGCTAAATATTTTTCTTAATTCACTTCCCAGCCTGTTTCTGAAATTCTAAAAAGAACTGCACTATATATTTTTCCCAATTTATTAGCTGCGTTCATATTGCAACCGAAAATAAACAATTTTATTATCTATTAGGCTTATTTTCCTCTCCACTCAAATTAGAACAAATAATCTGCAAAATTAATAAGACAACTAATAATAATTTCTTTCGTTCTATCGTACTAAACTAGGGTTACATTTTGCCAGATGCAAAAATAGTGTTACACTTCTCCTATCTTTCGTATAATTCATTAGTTTTTTTATGTGACTAATTAAGCTAATTGTTTGGTGAAGTTCACGTTCGCTTTCGCCTAACTTTTTAGGAAATGCTATGAAATTAGTTCTGTTTTTCATTTATTATTTCTCTGATTTTCTCTACGCCGAAATCATCTAAGGGTGTCAGCCTCGCTATTATAAAGACATCTGGTCCTGCTTCTTTGTTTCTATTCAGTTTGGCCAGTAAAGCTTCAACTTCAGATACTGACGTTTCTGTCCTCTCATTCTTTTTGTGTATTCTCCGTTGCTCTCACTTGTAGAGGAAAAGACCTCACATTCCACCGCTAAAATATTTCCTCTTTCTCTAATATGACGTTTCCTCCTTGGATTTTACACACCCTGTTGAGGAGCATGTATTTTGTGCTGTTAGTTTCCTTATTTTTTTATCCATATCACCTTTATTATTTGTGCACATCTATCTTAGTTTGTCTGTATTTTATTTTCATTTCTTTGTTTAGCTTCCTGCATTCCGTTCCATGTCTTGGCATTTTTTACTGTCTCTATTGCATCGTATCAAGAATCTCAACAGTAGTGTATTCATTTTTCCTTCTACGTCTGTTTTTTATGTGGGAAGATGCCGTTTACCGATGTCGCTAATGCTTCATTTAGTGCATCCCTTTTCAAGTTTCTCTTTCCAATGTGTAAATCGAATATTCTATTTTCCAATGTGTAAATCGAATATTGTTTTCACACTGTTCATTTATGTATTTTTCCTGCCAGTTCAGGTCATTTACGTGTATGCTGCATTGCAGCCTGGTTGATACTCTAGGCTTCTTCATTATCCGAAGTTTCATTCTTAGTTTACATATAACTGGGAGGAAGTCGCTTTCACAGTAATTATTTGGATAAGTTTTACAATAAACAACTGCATTTCTGAATCTCCTGTTTATTGTTATATAGTCTATTTGGTTGTTCTTGTCACTTATTGGGTTATTCCATGTCTATAATTGTCTTGGGTATTCGTAAAACTAGCTGTTGCTTATAACATGGTCGTTCTCCGTGCACAGTCACTCATTTTCTGACGAAATCTCGTTTGTTTCAGCACCTAGTTTTGTATATTTCTCAAATATATTTACATCAATCTGCTCATGTCTTGCTCGACATTCTCCAGCTTTCCACAGTTGCTCAGCGCTCTGACTTTCCAATTCCCTCGAGTTATCTTTTCTTTGGTGCAAAGAATCACAGGATAACTCTCCGGAGACATAACTGTTGCTCATGTGGTTGCTTTCCAGGTAAAGGATCAGCTCCGAAGAATTATGTTCCTTTTATGCCATTAGCGCTAAGAGACGATGAATGACGGTCAGCTGACACCTGTTTCCCATGTCGGACATTACCAGACGAGGAGGCAATTCCTTGAACATGACTTACTTCAGGCCGTTGGTTTGCACATATTGATATGCAAAGGGCATATTTTTTCTTGGGATTAATAGTGGAGCAGTTTTCGTTGCTTTGTCCACGGTGATTTATCGAGACATCACTTTTAGCTACCTGGCTGTTGACTCCTCAAGAGTTCTTCGACACTTTTATTTCTCTTTACGTCTTTTTTTCCGTCCTACCGGATTGCTAACATCAGGTTATCTTGGAATGAGGTCACCGGTTTGTCTGGCAGTGAATTTGTTGTGACATCGCATAACAATAAAGAGAAGAAAATGATTAAGCTTGTATACTTACTGTATCTTTAGAAAGGGGGAGTACGCTAGTCTACCTCTCTATCTCCCATTTGCTACATTGAATGATAGATTTATAGAACGTATTACCAGGGTGTTGGGGTGAGAGAGAATGGAGTTGTTAATATCTGACTTGTATTAGTCCGAAAAGACACATTTTCGCGGAGAATACACCTTCACATTTGAATATTTATTGAGTAAATGTTTTCTTTTCAATTAAAAGCTTTTGCACACTATGAATCGTACTCTTTTCACTTAATATTATTCAAACGGACAGAATCTAGAATAACGAAAGGAGGATTTATAACATATATAATATATATATACTGATGAGCTGTGATGCAGATGATATTATATATATATATATATATATATAATCATCTGCATCATATATATATATATATATATATATATATATATATATAATCATCTGCATCACAGCTCATCAGTACGGTTAAACAGCCGATTGCCTTTTGCAAGTTGAAACCCAATTGAATTGGCGTCAGTCGTGTGTGTGTGTGTGTGTGTGTGTGTGTGTGTGTGTGAGAGAGAGAGAGAGAGAGAGAGAGAGAGAACTGTGATACAGGCTTGTATGTGGATGACTAATAAATTATGCTCTCATTATGATTGAGCTCTTTAGAGAGGCAACTTTTAAAAACAGTTACCACTTCTGTGATTTACGCATTACTCCTTAGTAATGAACTGATTTCCGCCGGTGGCTTTCCTGTTTATACACAACATATAATATAACACGTTAAAATTTTCTTCTCATTCATTCCATGCGCCGATGGCTTAGGGAGTAGTACTCCGACTGACACTAAATCGGTCATGTTTTGATCCCGGCTTGAAGCAAGTAGATGTCTAGCCATATTGATGAGCTGTGATGCAGCAAAACAGACTTTTATGTGGATGACTATTTACTGAGTAATTTGAAATTTTTGAATTACAAACTTTTAGACTCGCTATATATATATATATATATATATATATATATATATATAACTTCAGTCCTCACTGTTGCCTTTCTGTTTTGACTTCAATTTCCACATGTATATTTACATACGTTGCCTTTCTGATACTGATCATTTTACTCCAAAAATATAGTATAGATAAAAACTATATATATATATATAAAGTTCGAGAAATTTGTCGTTTAACTGATCGATAATTTTTCCTTTATGCCGGCTTGGAAGCATTATTGTAATATCTTGCCCCTTCGGCGTCATTTTTTCTCTCTTTGTATTTCCTAATCTTTTTGCATTCATATAGAGTATAATATATTTGTGTGTACGTTATTCATTTTTTTTGCTTGATAAATGTTGTATTATTTGTTTAGGTATTTTAAAACCTTTCAGTATCAGAGAAGAAACCATTACAAAATCTCATATAAGTAGATATATTCAAAATCACCGTTAAAAAATATGTATTTCGATTTTTAAAACCTCAATGCCATTACTGTTAATTTCTCAATAGAATCAATCCTCCGACAGCGGAACAAATGTTAAAACAGTTCAAAACAGTTCAATAAATATAACGAACTTGCAAGCACCGACCATCACCGTCAAAACCTGCAGGTAACAACTACCACCCTCACCCAACTCCAGATATTTTCCATTTTGGCGGCGTCATCGTTGACTCTTGCTACCAGCTCCACCGCCTAGGGCGTGGAGATGTTGGATTTTCGTGGTCGATGCCTGCAGGTGGTTTGAGGTTTTGGAAGTGTTTAACCATTTGTTCCTTCTTCCAATCGATTTTTGTCGTGAAACTGACAGTAATATCTTGGAGCCTGTAAACATTGGATTTTGAATGTTTTTAAATGCGCTTGTAGAAACATCAGCAAACAAACTCATGAACACATTCATGTGTGTGTGTGTGTGTGTGTGTGTGTGTGAGTGTGTGGAAATGCAAATAAAGGCAACTGTGATATATATATATATATATATATATATATATATATATATATATATATTCATTTCGATACATAGACAGATCAAAATAGACATGACTGGATATGGTCGATGGTCGAATAATATTGTTGCAGACATTTGACAAGGCAGAGTAAGATCATTGGCGCAAAGTGATGTTTTAAAAATAACATATTTTTTAATATTCAGATTCAAACAAATTGATCAGCTGTTCAATCTTGGATTTCAGAAAGTCAAGAAAGTTTAAAACCAAAATTATATATGTATTTTGCAACAGAACCAAAACAATTATTGCATACAAAACTATTATTATCTGCATATAAAAGTTTTTTTCAAACCAATGATTAACATGTCTTCAATCCTTTAAAACCCAGACTACCCTGTTATTTAATCAGTATTTCATCAGACCCGGTAAACTGACCGTAAAAACTCATATAAATGTGGTTTACTGGAGAAATCAAAGAGTATCAATTGAAAATATCCAAAAGCTCTCACAACAAAAATGGTTAACGCTTGTAACTAAAACAGAAAATAATAATATTATATTTATCATTCGTATAATTACGATGTTGTCATTCTCAAAATGTAAACAAAAAGGCTCAAAATAAAATTTCCATCAGAACTAGGAGTGAGCAGTTTCTAAAAGATTATGAATGTTTATAGATTGTTTCCTGTCTAGTATCAGATTTCTACAAGATTATGAATATTTATAGATTGTTTCCTGTCTAGTATCAGATTTTCGTCTCCTAGCACTTTTCTCCGAAATCTGAACATTTTTTTAAAGTTTTATTCTTAAAATATTTTATTTTAAATTTTTATCCTTGTTTAGGTTCGAGTTTCTTGTTTTTTCTACCTTTTCATAATCTTTCATTCCCAGAATTTTCTTGCGTCTTAATGGCATTTTGCCTTGATTGGGGTGAATTGATTAAAAACTAACAACAAAAGAAAGTGGGTATGCGAAATCTAATTACCTGAAAAATGTTATCAGTGTAGATTTTATAAATTTCACTAAGAGAGTGACTTTAAACCTATGCGCCAATCTTTACTGTATAGAAACTGCTTACTTTACTACGGGATATAGGAAAACAATCACGGTAACGTAGAATTTCCTACAGTGTGAAAGAATCTACTCAACAGCATTACTTAAATTTGTGTTAATCCGGATGGGCCTACTGGTAGATTAGGGAAAATAATATCATTAATAAGGATTAAATGCTGTTACTACTATCGCTTTTATTCTAATTTCTTTGGGGATTTACCGTAATTTGCACATATTCTTTTTATGATCTTTCCTAAACGAGCTGTATTTTAAATAGTAAATACGACTACAGTGTAACTAAAATCCTCGTCTTTATTCTTTAAAAATAAATAATGATGAAGAATATATCATCTATGTCATAAGACGAGATAAGATAATAATGCCTGATTTAATTTAATGTTAAACTATAAGAATTGAAAACGCTTTTGAGTGGCATACCATAAGCTTTCTAGAATCTTGCGGAAATATTTTGTTGATTGAACTTTGCTTTTTCTACCCATAATCCTCTTTCAAAATGGCTTCTATTCTAGACATGCGTAGGAAGAAAGCATCTGTCAGGAATTTTATTAGGATTACAGATAGCTACAAAATGCATAGAATCATAATCAATATTCATTTAGAATCAAATCTTTTTCAGGAATTAATGTATTTATTCAGTTTATAAACTAGTCAAATTGAAACCCTGAACACCTATATATTTCTTAATCAATCAAATTACGTTTTTATTTAAGTCATTAAGATAAAAATGCAATGTTTGGACACCAATAAATTTTAGAATGCAGTTACTAAATCTTTGCAATGGAATGTCCGTTAAATAAAACTTGTCAAGAATCATTTAAAAATTCTTATCAGTGAACGTGAGATCAGAGAAATATGGTGGCAAACTTTTGTATCCCAATTCGGTGATCTTTTGCAATTTCATCCTGGCAACATGTGACCTTGCATTTTCATGAATCAGAATTGAGCCACGTCAATTAAGTAGCTCTGGTAGTTATCTTCTCAACTGAATGTGGATTCTATCCAATTTCTAGTTGGAAACTTTAACATTTTTCTCCGTTTAGAATTCAGAAAGTTTTAATGGATAACACCGAAGGCAAACTACCAGGCAGTCACCATAATTCTCGCTTTTAGCAACTTCGGTTTTAGAAAGTATTTAAGCCCATCATCAGGATTACATCATCAGTACATCGCTTATAATTGCCATATAGGATCCATTTCTCAACACTATTCGATAAGTATGTGAATCATTTGCAGTTCACAGAGGCATCATTGAACATACTTCAAAACCTAGAAATGGCTGTCTTCCACAGAATTCACTTCCCTGGAAACTTTATATAGAGTTTCTTTACCATCCGATTTTTTTAAATGGTCTGTTATTGCTGAAATTAACTGGAACATTTATCTGTCACTTCGACATGTGTTTTATTCGACTAATATTTTCTTATATTGACTGTCAATTGCAGATGAGCTTGCTATGCTATCGGGATTTTAAAGATTTATGCCTATCTGCGAAAATTCAAAAAACATTGCTCTAATATCCAGTCACAAGAGAATCCTTCCCTCCATACCCTGTTAATGGTGGAAGTAGTTGCAGAAGCATTAAGACCAACCTTGAAGTCATCCATAAAGCAAATGGAATCTCTGCATTTTTCTATTCAGGATGGGATTTAAATAATGTTTTAAAGTATTAAACAGGGAACATGATTTGCATTAAATTATCAAATTAGACATAAATAACTAAGAATGTATAATATATTTTTGTACAATTTTTTCTTATTATTTTGTAATCATTTTCCCCAACCCACGCGGGACCACCGATAGTCCATAAGGGTTTCCAGTGTTAGAAAAGACTGAGTAATGGCGTTATTTGAGAAAGCATGAAAGATAAACGAAATTCATAAGGACAGAAGATGGCAATTGTCGTTGCATTTAAATTGTTAGAGATTGTAGCTATCAGAGAAACAAGTAAACAGAAAGCAATTCCACATCCGGGAAGTTAAAAATAACTGTTGTGGTAGAAGTAGAGCTATTTTTAACTATTTCAAAGGTAAAAAGTGGGAACTAGGTTCCAATCTAGTAGCGTGCTTAAAGTCATGTGGTCTCGTATCAGGGGAAAAGATCGTCATAGCAGTTGATATAGATAAATATTTGTGGAAAAGACAGTGAGAAGCCACTTCAGGTTGTTGGGACAATGGCTGAAATCAGGCTGCCAATGTAAGATCGATTTTATTTCAAACCCTTCTTCGGAATTTAACAAGAACCTAGTGATGAATAATAAGAACATCTGACTAGATATGTAAACACTATTCAATCCACATAGGAATTATTATGTATTATAATAATATTGTAATTTTGTTATTACAATGGTTTATAAAAGCAATAATAACACTACACAAAAATATTCATGTTTCAATACGAAACTGTTTCTCTTCAGGTAGTATGTTAAAATATATGGTGAAAACGATTTATTTTTGAAAATATAACATACATTTCTGGTTATTTAGAAAATTAGGGATTGGTAGTTGGTGGAAATGCATTTAGGTGTGTCAAAATTATACAATCAAAATTTAGATTTATATAAAGATTGAGATAGAAATATTTGAGTTATGAAAGGAGACAGCATGTCTTAGGTCTAAACATTTTTTAAATTTTATCTGGTAAGATACATAGTGGGAACTTAGAGTTTTTTAAAAGGGTAGACAATAATTTTAATCAGGAGGTTGGGTGTTAGGTTCTTTTATTGAACAATAGATTTTTTACTACTATTATAATAATATATAGAACATAAAATGTTCTAAAATCGGATAATAATTTCTCAACTGCCAAACAGAAAAAGTGCATTTAATAGAATGCAGAGATTCGTCGCTAAAATTAATGGTTATGCTAATGAGAAAATAACACTGGTAAGAAAACTCAATAAAATATTGCCATATATCGAATATATTTCCTGTTCTATGGGCTTATGGCCACATAACATTGAATCTATTATTACCATACAATCATCAACGATAAGCAGTAACAAATCTGGTCATGACGTTAATTGGTAACTGTCATGGACCAGGTTAAGAGTCCAGCAAGAAATAATAAAACAACAACCAAAATAAAACATAACGATATATGTATTAAACACAGTAAAATAAAAATATGTGCAACTCTGTTAATCGAACGATAAATAGGGATTAGGTAGTAATACCTGAACTGGGACTCGCAATGGTTGTACGGTAGCAGTGTTGGCTATCTCACCCTCTCTATCTGCTTAACGCTGTCTTTCTGCTAAGTCCTTGTGAGAGGAAGTAAATGTAGTTGTAGGAAGAGTTCAATTCGTTGTACGGGTCATGCCACAATTGCATCCCCTTCTCAAGTTTTTTTCTCTGTATAGGGAGGTTTAATATCTCTTTTTTATGGTTTATTATCAATGGTTCCGTGAATTTTCTATTCCTTTCTGATTTTCTTTTATCAGGCACTGTTTGGAGGTCTTTGTAACTCGAACGTATCAAAGAATGTGTCTATAGTTTCTTCTTCTTGCCGTGGCGTGTTGGTTTCCTCCTACCGCCTTTTCCTTCTTTGATTCATGTGCTTTTTGTGAATAAATTCTAGACTTTGAATTGTGTATAACATATTCATGATCCGATTACTTATCGTACCGGTTTCCCATTAGGGTATGTTGCTTTAAACGCTTTATAATATACTCTTTCTCCTAGTCTGAAAGTCCTCTTTGGTACGAATGACGTTCGCTGTTTTTTGGTTTACTTTGGTAGTAATTTGTCGAATACGGATTTTATTTTTCTCGCAAACATCACCTCCGCCGGTGACAGTCCTGATTGTGTGTTATTATTTGGGGTAATCCTATAAAACTTCTCTGTGCGTATCCCGTATGCTTTTTTCAACGCTCTTTTTAGGTTGTCAACAAATCTCTCAGCTTGTCCGTTTGAACGTGGGTGATATGGTGGAGTTTTTATGTGGTTTACTTGGAACATCTCACAGAAATCCTGGAAGTCTATGGACGTGAATTGGGTTCCGTGGTCTGTTACCAGAAAATTCACTACACCGAACCTTGCGTACAATTCATGTCAGCAGTTAATTGTGTTTTCTGCCGTTGGATAGCAAAAAAATTTCCGGCTTTTTGCTGTAGCTGTCTACTGCGATTAGATAATAAAATCCGTATATAGGTCCCGCATAATCTACATGGATCCTCGACCATGGTCGATCAGTTTTCTGCCAAGATTTTTGCATCATTGTGTGTGCCCTTACATTTTTCTACCATTTGCATAATGCCTTCAGACATGCTCTTCCAATAAACGTAGCTTCTCATTAAAGCCTTCATACGATGTTTCCAGATGGCTCATATAAAAATCCTTTAGCATTATTTTCTGCAGTGTCTTAGGTATTGCGGCTCTCTCATTGTACATTAAAACGTTATCGCAAAGCGAAAAACTATCGGAGACACTTTTGTCTTTTTCTGCTATTTTTGTTCTTCGTAGTAGCAATGAAGTCGTCCCTTTTTGCCTTGCTCCTAATTTCTAATAACGTCTCTAGCAGCTTTCGTACTGGATTTCCAAGTGCTGTCCTCCTCTCGCTGTCCTCATCACGCCTTCTGATTGTAGTGCAGCTATTACTGAGTCTTCCGTCGGTTCCCCATTTTTTTGCACTAATCTTGACAACCCGTCTGCGTGTCCAATCTTGTTGGAAGGCAGATATTCCAATTTGAAGTCGTAGTTATGTAATATAGTTCCCCATCGTAATAGCCTGTTTGCTGTATATGTTAATAAGCCTTTTTTCGAACCGAAGATTGTCAACAACGGTTTATGATCAGTCTTCAGAGCGAAATGTCTTCCATAAATGGACCTGTGAAATCTGGTTACAGCAAATATGTTCCTTAGAGCGTCTTTCTAGATTTGTAAATAGTTTTTCTCCTCTAGTAATATTGTTCGTGTGCGATAGGTCTTTTCTTTCCGTCTGCCATTTTGTTTCGTACCCAAGCACCTACGCCATACGAGCTCGCGTCACTCGCTATTATTAGTTCTAACTTTAGAACGTAGTATGTCAAAAACAAGTCTGACGTTAATGTCTTAATAATTTATTCAAATGCTTCTTGGCACTCTTTCTCTTTTTTTAGTAATTCATTTAATGGAGCACGTAATTTATTTATATTTGCGATGAATTCCTGCTAATAATTTACCAATCCCAGGAAACTTTGTAGTTCCGCGATATTTCTCGGTGCCGGCATATTCATTATTGCTGCCGCTTTTTCAGGATCCGGCTTTCTTCCATCCTTGTTTAAATATGCCCAAGAAAAAGTCGCACTTTTGTTCTTTAACTTTGAATCCCTATCTTTGGATTGGCATAAACACTTCCTGAATGTGTTTCACATGTTGTTCCACGCTGTCGCTCTTTATTAGTATGTCGTCTAGATATGCTATGGCGAAATCGAGTCCAGTTAACATTGTATCCATCTTTTTTTGGAAAATCGCTGGTGCTACTTTAATTCCAAAAAGCCAGCATTTAAAATCTATACAATCCCTAGTGTGTGTTAATGAATAGTAGTTTAACGGTCCCTTCATCCACTGGCACCTGTAAATAGACGTCGCATAGATCAAATTTTGAGAAGTTTTTACCTTCGTTTAATCTTGTGAACACTTAGTCTGGGCTGGGAAGCGGTTAGTGGTAATCCTCTATTGCATTGTTAAGACCTGTTGAAAAATCCACGTAAACACGAATTTCACCTGATTCTTTCTGAACATAGCCTACTTTTGACATTATCCTTGTTTTAACAAGCCTGTCCAGTTCCTTATCAATTTTTGTATTGATGCGAAGGGAATATTTCGTTTATTTTTGGATATTGGTTGTGCGCCATCTTTCAATTTTCTTTTTGGTGCTACATTTTTACATCTACCTATTCCTGGTAAAAATACGTCGGGGTACGTTTTTTTAAAATTTTCTTTTAATTTTTCTGCTTCAGTTGGTTCACTTTCAACTTTCTGGCAAAAAGTAGTAATAGGTAAGCCCCATAAGTCACACTTTGGGATCCAGTCGGAACCGAAATGTTCTCTGTGATTTTTAGAACAAATATTTCATTTTTTTTCGTTTTTCCATTAAATGATATATAGTCAATTACCTCTCCTTCAAATTTTATCCTTTTACCCGTTACCGATCTTACGATTTAGTCCGTACGTACTATGGTGGGCTTATTTACTTTTCTCCATGTTTGCAAACTGACAATAGTCAAATAGGAGACTGAATCTAACTGTAATTTGATACTTTTTTAGAATTTCTACTACTACGAATTTTATTATGATCACTCCGTCCTCATGTTCCGTTCTGACAGCTCTTACTCTGCTTCTGGTTCTTTTTTCAAGTCTGCAATTAGAATGTTTGTGTCCCATTCTGTTATATGCTAAACAGTTTTTATATCGATACATGCAGTCCTTGTACCAGTGAAAAGCTCCACATCTGCAACACGGACTATGAGGGGATTTGTTTTTGGATTTGTAATTGTTTTGATTTTTATTTAGGAAGGGTTAAAATGTGTGATTCTGTTTTGATTTTTCTTTGGGGAGGGTAACATAAATCTGTTTAGTTGTACAGTATCTGCTATATTTTTGTTTTTGTTCTTCAAGAGTTGGAGGTCAAACCTCATGGCGCTGCCTTCTGCAGCATCAAAAGAAGATGGTTTAATTTTACTGCTTCTAGAAGACTGAGATGTATAGGTTAATTCTTAAAGCCACTACGTCAGAAAGAAAGTATCTCAGGGAAAAATATATGAACTTCCGTCTCACAGAAAACTAATTCTATATTTCTAATCTACGATCATTACGAACGCCAATCAAGAAAATCCAAGTTCCTTTAACCACAGAACTGTGCCTCCCAGTGAGCGACTTGGTTTGAGTAGTCATGGCTCTGAGAGGCACCATCCTATGTTTAAAGGAATTTGGATGTGTTTCTCCTAGGAATATGTGAATGAGTGGCGCTATATCTAATTTAATTAGTTACCTCTTCGTCACGGGGGCCCGTGGGTCAGTTGGTATAATATCGGCTTAATAACGCAACTTTCTGGGTTTCAATTCCCGGATGCGCAGTGCTGATGAGTACCAAATATAGGACGAAACGTGCGTCCATTTTTTTCTGCATTCTGTTCACATCTAAGAAAGACTTAATGAATTATATATATATATATATACATAGAGAGGTGCTGGTATGCCGATTAAAAAAACTTAAACTTAAATTTAATCTTGAGTGTTAAAATGTAAGTAATTATTAGTCAACTTGAAAAATATTTTTGAATGTTTGTATAAAAACTAAACAGTTTGTTTTGTTTAGTAATTGTTAGTAATGATTCGTTCAACTTACAGTTTAGTTTAGAGTAGTTGTCTTTCTTTGAGTGTATTTGTGAAATGTTCGTGAGTTTTGTTGCTACGTCTTGATTGAGTTTGTCAATAGTTGAGATTCGTAGATTTTTTATCGCTGTCAAAGTTCAATGAAGAGTTTGTATTTCACTAGCCGAATTGGTGTTAATAAAATATTAACTTTTGGCTAAGCAGTTGGGTATCGTAAGACATTAACTTGTCGCGTTTGTTATTTTCTTTCGTGTGTACGGCGTATAGGTGAAAGAAAGATAAAGGAAATATTATGAGAAGGTGATTTTCTGGGAATGTTTGTTGCCTGGAAATGTGTGCCTAATTAATGCTACATTGTGACTAGCGTAGAGGGTTTTGTGCTTCCTCGTCTATGATACTTAGTGAACGAGAACGTGCTTAAATAGCCAACTCATGCACGTGATAGGCTTCACAAAATTTAGCCCAATTTGAGACCTAAATATGTGTGCGTAGCAGTTTTTTTAAATATTCAGATATATTAACCAATCAATGCTGGTTATTTTTAAATTAAATGTCGGATCCTCTTTTTTGTTTATTTTGGCCAAAATCTTCAGAAATATTACATGAATTGATGAAGTTGTCAATAATATGTAAGGTGTTGCATTTAATATTAACAGACGTAATGATACTTTCTAAAATATAATGATATTTTTTTTAATATTTTTAAGAGTAGGGTTCTAAAGATGAAAAAGGCTGCTCTCTTAACGTAAGACTGCATGCACATAAGGAAATAGAAAAATTAGGTGTCTCCTATGGGATGAATTTCAAATAATTGACAGTGAACACTACTGGAAATATGTCGTCTTAAAAAACTCAGCGCATATAAAGTCTCTTAAGCCGACCAAGCATAGAAATGAATACAATATGTGAACCATTAATACAGAATGCTAGAGAAAATCATTGCCTTCAGGATTGCAGTATGAGATTTAGTAAAAAAATTGTTACTGGGTCTTTAGCTTTATAAGTTCAAAAATCCATTAACCGATGTTTTGATGACACATGGCCGAGTGGATAAAACTTTGGTTACATCCAATCACCAAAATCTGTGAGTTGACTACTTGACTACAGGTGATCAGATAACTTAAGTAATAACTAATACACCCGGAAGTGACACGGCTCATGGAACAAGAACAGTATTTCCTAATGATGGAAATAAAAGGATAAGTTTTACATTTCAATCACTTGAAGATAGCCGGAGCATACAACAGCAACGACATCGTGAATATGGCAATAAAGAAGAGGACAACAGCCTTAGAGTGTAAATATGTAGTCAGAATGATGTATTTCGGTAATCACCGAAAAAATTGATAAAACACAATTTTAACGTCCTCAGTTGTGGTAAATTATGGTGAGAAGAAAATGCTGTTTCGGATTCCTAAATAGAAAATGTCCATTTTGGTGCAGTGTATAGCGACTAGGAACGGGAGATTGGGGTGCCGAGTTCGAATTCCAGTTGAATTCCGTGCATTCAATTCCGCACGAATACTCTTGGGAAAGGTATCAATCCGTCTGTTACATCCGGTTATGGGTTAAATAATAGGACAGATTTGGTTATATAGCCTTGGCTGGCAACCAGTCTACCGCAGCCAGCAATGGCAACCTACTGATGGATAATCTTCTGCAAAGTTAGTCATGTCTTTTTCACAGCATGATCACTCAAGGCGTTTATAACGTATGACAACTGATTTATATCTTGAAAAACAGAATTCAAAATCCGGAATAACAACTATATTTCGAAACTATAAGTAACTTTGTTCTTATTTATGGTGGTTCTAACCGTTGCGCAGTTGTATGGGACACCATGTGAAAATCGCACTCATTATTCAGTAGTAATTGATTTAGCGAGACAATCTATCTAACCATTCCATGAATCTGCAGTCATTTATGGAAACAAATCCTGCAATAATATACCTATTTCCGAAACATTATTCGTATGGTTAGAAAGATTTAGAATACAGAAGAAGAGCAAGAAGCGTGTGCAGCAGGGTTTTTTTTTTATATCAGAAAGGGATTTTCTAAACGATGCTTAGATGACGTACAAAGCCAAAATCCTGGGGTACCCAGTGAATATCGAACTCACTACTCTGTCGTAGTTTTGTAGTAAAATAAGCTTGCTAATCATAACAACACGTGGAAAGTTCCAAATGAGTCTCTAAGCATAGCTAAGATGTAGCACAAAGCCGAAAATATGGAGCATTAAGTAAGAATCGAACTCACTTCTGATTCGTTATTTATTTTGCAAGAGAATCTTGATAGCCATTACACCACTTTTAATCTGCACTCATTGATGGAAATTAATTCTGAAGTAATGTACTTATGCTGATATTTATGAAATATTATTTGAACTGTTAGTAAGGCTTAGAATACGGAATAATGCCAAGAAGATTATGTAACAGCAACTATTATTATTAGAATGGTATACTGTACTTATGACAAGTACTATCAATAAAAGCCTAAATCATGTTTACTTACATTTTCTTTTGTTTTTAAAATTAAAGTTACGAGGGATTTAACCAACAAAAATCAAGTTGTAGATAAATGAACCAATGAGAAATACGAAATCAAATTGTGAAGAAAATACGAAATCAAATTGTTTTATGCTAATCATTCAAGTGCAAAAAGATGAACAAACTAATGAAAGCAAGGGCTTTTGTAAAAGAAAAAGAAACGTTGAAGAAAACTGAGACTTTTCTATCTACAGAAAATATGTTAGCCAGAAAACAGGATCAATGTATATTTTAGATAGAAATGTACTCAAAAAATAAACATATATGTATTTTTTATTGACCACATGATTTTCTTTTAAGTCGTCTGCATTTCTTTTAAAACCAGATCAACATACTAATGCGTGACCCGGCAATCTCACGTCAAATAGAGATTTAATTACACATACTTATGGTTTTCACTCATCGTTTTTTATGCTTAAACCACTGTATTCTTATTATTATTCTCGTTACCTCCTCCTCTATCAGTTTTTCGTCCTACGATCGTTTTATTATTTTCTTGCTTCCTTTCAATTTGCCTTTCTTCTCGTCTGTGTAGATCTTGATTTGCTTTACATTCACTGATATCTCCTGTTTTTTCCTCTCATCTTATTTTTAATTTTTAAATCATTGATTTGAGTTTGACGTCCAACTCCGTCGTTCACTTTTCTAAACACCCCAATGGTCTTTTTTTTTCTATTTCTTTGCTTCACATCCGTCTCTTTTTTTACCATCCTCCGTGTAATTCATTAATTATTTATATTTTAGATATTTTTTCTCGCGGCTTCTCGTGACAGTGTACTTACTAATCAGTTTGATTCTTTACTGAAATACTAACAGTAACAAAATCAACAAACCAAGTCATACATTTTGTAATAAATAATAGATACTGGGGATTCAAAGACAGAAACTATTTTATTTCATGTCAAAAATCTTTCAGACTCAGTATCGTGTTTATTTTGTTGTTTTCTCTTCATCGAACGTTGTCCGGCGTTGATATACAATGCCGAGTTTCTTAAAATATCTGCTTTTGTTAGCACCAAAATTAACTGTTTGACCTTAGACGCAGAATATATATTCACAGAGCCTCTCACAAATTTCAACCAGTAAGGTTTATTTGGCTGTTTCAATAATAGAAAGATCTTATTTAACAGGAATTTGTCATCTTAAAATTTTATTGACATTAATGCGGTATTCCCAGGGACATACATTCATCAATGTTCGAAATACTCTTTCCTGTCTTAATAGTAACTCCGATATGCCTAACAAAAAATAAATAAATAAATAAATAACCGGCAGCTGCTCTTCAAAATTAAGGTAATCAGTTATTAGGTGGGGGCAAGAATAGCCTTATAAATTGTATCGCCTCCAAAATGAAACAGAGACCGTTTAATCTTCATAGGAAAATATGTTTGCATTTCATCAGCATAGCTGATGCTAAAACGGGGTAAAGTTTTCTGCTGATATGAAGAAAAAAAATCTACATTGAATCAATTGCTAAGTTGACTGTGAGGAAAGTGTGGTTTTTATTATTTTTACCGTCACGTCTCAATATTTTACGTACACAACTCCAAAGAACAATATTTATTTCTGTAAATTTACAAAAATTGTGGCACAAGGCCGAAAGTTGAGGGGTAGAAGTTGGTCACCACTAGCTATCCTATACCTATCTAAACACTATTACGACCCACTAACTCATTAGAAATAGTTCATTCACCACAAGAAAACATCAATCACCTCCCAATCCTTCATACACCACAATACCACATATTTACAAGAGTCACCTAAAAAAGAGGGAACAAACCCATGACAATAAAATGCAGCTTTGTACAATATATAATATAATTTAAAACATTTAATAAAAGTGAAATGATGGAAGGAGGAAGAACCCAAAAACAAATTAAAATACAACATAATTTTTCAAACAAAACTAAAATAGATGTTAGTAAGACCCGTCCATCCCAGAAAAATTGTGGCCGCGGTATTCCGCCAAACGACGAAATCAAAAAGCACATTCGCTAAGGGTGTGTGTGTGGTGGGGGGCTAAATTAATGAATGGAATGGGGCAATCAAAGGCTGAACCAGCCGAGATAAAATAATAATACTATTCTTAACATTCTCCCACTACTTATTCCCAGTGATTCCCCCAGTTAACGCCCGCTGCGCTAAGTTAACTAGCTGGCGCCGGAAGTCCCCCCTGTCCAGTAAGGACACGTTGAACTTCCAGTAACCAGCCATTCTAGGCCTATTTTCTGAATCCTTCCAGGCACAAACGAGTTTGTGGTCCGAGTAGCCTAACCAGTGGAACGGGGGACAATCAAAAATATCTATGTCGGCTTCACGAACTAACATTCCATCCAGGTAGCTAGCTAGAAGACCAACTATTAGCCCACGTCCACATCTTCCCAACCTTGTAATCGACCCGGTATTTATCGACGAGACCATACTCTTCGATGAGATCGACCAACTGCCGAAAAAACGAGAAGCGCTCCTCCCAGTCATTGGGCGCATCAACTGCAACCAGTCGAAACGCATTGCTTTTCATTGAAATATCGGCCACAATCAGCCGGCCCTCTGCACCAACATGGACAAGATCCACCTTTGCGTCCAGGGTACGCTTAACCAGCAAATAATCTTCTCTGGCGAACCGATTTCCATAAGCTGAAGAGACGACAACGTCGTTAGACTGCACACAGGCATCGGACTTGCAAACAACGAGAGTCTCTTGGATCGCGGCGACATCCACACCGAAAGACAAGAGGTCTCGAAGCAGGCGGGCCGCCTTACACCGGTCCATAAAGCTATTCGCGTTCAAACTGGCTAATTTGATTGACAACCTTTTAAACTTGAAAAATAAGAGAAAAAAAATTACTTCTGTTCATATACGGAGAGAGAATCTGTGGGAACAGTGACTCCGACGGATTGTCCCAGAGAGCCGGTGCCAATATCGGATGTAATTCGTCTGTCCAGAACAATTCCGCCAAATTCCGTGGGGAAAGTTAGTTTTGCCGCCCTATATAATGAGGGGTGGAGAATAACAGGGACCCTCCTGGCACATAAGGCAGTTATTTTTTTTAAATACCCAGTTCCCATCTGGGCTATCTTGATATCAGGGAAGGCTTCTATAGCCCCCTGTACAAACTCCCATAACCTTAGGTTTCCTCCAGAGCTCGTAATCAGGTTCAGCACCCCGGGGGCCTGAGAAAGATTTTTTGGGTCTTCGATCGATTTCCCATCGACCGATGATAACTTAAACAGAGGCCTTAGGAGGGTCTTATTCTAAGCAGAAAGATCCCTCTCTAAGGCCTGTCTATCAATTTTAAATATATTTATGTCTTTTTATTGACTAGGTCGCTTCTTCTTTTTTTCCTTGGGTGGCTACTTTTTGTGTAGGGTGTATCTTGCTGGGAGGAGGATGATTCGGGTTAGGAGAAGGGAGATTCTGGGGTGGAGGAGATTAATTCTAGCTGGGAGGGAGTAATATAAGAAGGTTACGATGTGTGTCTCACTGGGGAAGCAGACTGACTTCTCCCCATTATGGTAACAGATCTGTCTATTGAGTCTTGGCAATGACCCTGACTCGCTCCCCACTGCCACAATCGACATGGTCGATTTTTCCTTTTATCTTTCTGGCCTCCACTTACTCCTCACGTTCACTTTTTAATGAAGATTGCCTCGGCGGGGGCATTTCCTCCACCCCAATCACTTCCCCCGTGCTTGGTTGTTGTTACTGCTTTTGTTGCTGCCGTTGTCTCTGCTGTTGCTGTATATGCTGTTTTTGTTGTTGTTGTTGCTGCTGCTGTTGTTGTTTTCGTTGCTGTTGTTGTCGCTGTGACTCTTGTTTTTCCTCCTTTTTCGAGGGAGAAACCGCCTTCTTGGAGGGGGAGTCCTGTTTTGAAGGCGTGGAAGTCTCTTTCTTCCTCTTTTTTACTACCTCCGTCCACTCAGTTTTACTTGGGGGACTTGGAGTTTCAGATTGTGCCGCCGGTGTTGTTGGTGCTCCGAGCGTTTTTGTTGGTTGCTCCTTTTTTTTTGTTTGCTTCCTGGAGGAACATATTTTTACCGTGTGGCCAGCGGCTCCACAGAAACAACAATGTGGCCTGCACCCCTCCACAGCAACAGACAATTTTTTCCGTTACACAACAGGACGTCAGGTATTCGCAAGAAAATTGATCTATCTACGACCACACAGGCGCTGGCATTTTTTGTCGATATTCCTGCCTTGCTAACGACCGCGTTGGCCTCCTCCACTGTTCCAAATTGCGTCAGAAAGGCTCCCATGTGGTCGCAGCAGATCTCCAAAAGTACTCCATGAATCATGATATGGGTACGTCTTGTAACCATATATTCTGTCTACAATCGTACACATTTCGTTTTAGGCAAGTGCCGGCCAACTTCTTGGCTTCATCTTCTGTACCAAAGAGGACATTCCACATGGCAAGGGATCTCCAGGACAGGACTTTTGGGCAAATCCTAAGGATCTTTAGTGTCCCTTCCATGTTCTCCCTGCTGACGCCTGCAAATATTTGGGTGGGCTTTGTCCCCCCACACAAATAAACAGAAATGCTCCAATCAATCTAACGTTAAAAACGGTAGACAACAAAAATAACACAGTCAACGACACTGGAAACAAAAGTAAAGTCTTACTTTTTCGCAGTATTAACTGACGAAGTTTACTCTTATTATATGTATATATTGTACAACTCTTTTACATACCATAGAAGTCTAAAGAACACTATTTATTTTATTTACAAATACTATTATGGCACAAAGCCGAAAAGGGGAGGGGTAGAGGGTGGTATTCACTTAACTATCCTATA